>CAJQZM010040253.1:13047-79592 GCA_907164665.1 Colias nastes | reverse complement strand
GTATTTAAAGGTACCGACAACATGTCGTGAAAGTGGGCATCCACAAACATAGTAATATAATATAATATAATATAATATAATATAATATTATATTAGTATATTATAGTAGTTAAGTTATTGTGGATACCCTTTACCTACCACTTTTCTGAGTAATTCAACAAACAAAAATAATATCCGCTTGATAAATTTTGCTCAGCGATGCTTTATTATTATGCTATAATAATTGTACTATTCCAATCTATTTTAAATATACCTATTGTTTAATTTACAGATAAAACAATTTTTTGTTGTGAGTTCAACATCTCAATGAGAACAAAACAGTTCATTGTTAACGCTTATTATATATTTTTTTTATTTCCTGGCTTAATTAGTGTAAGTTGTAACTAATAAAAATATTAAACATATCGAAAATTTTATTAGTTCAAGGTGGTTTAGCATAATCAATGATCCCTAAATAAAATATATTATTTTAAATTAATTTAATTAGGCTCAAGGTTCTGTGAGCATTTCGGGAGCACAAGAAGTGCGCTAACAAGCATTGCAGATAATCCACTAAGGAAACGACGGCAAAATAAAGCTGTTGCGAAAACTTTCACAGTTATTAGGTACATCGTCAAGGCGCTTCGTTTATTGTTTTAAGAATTACACGTCAGTATAATTAAACGGCTTTTATTTTAGTTGTTGTATATACCTACTTACTTAGCTAATTTTACCTACACCCTACTTACAGCAATGTAGATAATATTGTGATTCCAACACAATACTTATATAATAATATACAAAATACTAAAAGAAGACTAAAAGCCATTGTTTGTTCTTTTTGACCCTATAAATGTATATCACTAATGGCTAACTCATAACTTTCTTTACTGATTTGTTGTTTGTGTTTTAATATTTTCACCGCGCCAACATGCAAAAAGCTGAATTAAGGGGCTAGCATAAATATGCAAAATAATAATAGCATCTAGAGAGCATATAGAGAGGTCATGCAAAAATGTATTACAAATTATTAAATGATTTTTAAATTTGTATAATAAAATTATTTGGAAAAATCAAAATAGTACATAGAAAGAATTATTGATTGTGAGTTGCACGAGGCATCGTCAGGATTCAAACCCTCGTTCTTCTCTATAATGAAGCGATTTTATAGATCGCTTGGCCTGATCCAATCGCCATGTTCTAGAGTTTAGACGTATTCGATTCACCATTTGACTCTAAACAAGGCAATATAGGTAATTTTATCGCACTGTATAATTATTTGGCATCACCTTCTTGGACGCCTCCACATTGGAAAATAATGTCAAGGTTACCAAAATTGTGCAACTTATAATACAATTGCTAACTTGACTGTAACATTAATTTTTGTGTAGAGCTGCCTCTGCGGGTTTATTTGAAAGTTGCGGTTAATTATGTGTGCGTATGTGTGTTTTTTTTAACGAGGGGCATAGTGAATGTGTCAATTTGTAAAAGATATACGTTAAATCTCTTTACTTTAAAGTACCTATAGTAATAAATTATAATAGATAAGCTTTAACGTGTTGCTTTATATAACTGTTTCCGTAGGTAACTGGGGCATTTAAACGCATTCCACATAAACCTTCGTCAAAGTTATGAAATCTGGTAAGCTATTTAGAAAATTATTCTTGGAAATTAGGTTGCATTGCTGCCATCCTAATAAGTATATACTTTACGCTTTTTATAAATCTTTCTTATGTATATAAATAACTCTCACCATCGCCATCATCACCAGAATACCATATACCACCATCACTATCAGAATATTATTATTTAGAACGACGGAAGTTCGCAGCATTTGTTCTATTAATTTTATTTGTTCTCATTGAAGTGCCACAATACACACGAAAATCAAGATAGATAAAATGGTAAGAGAGAATTTATTTAAAATATATCCTTAAGTTTTAATTCCCTTGTTTCTAATGTTATTTAAAAAAAACTGCCACTTTAATTTGTCAATTTAGAGCATTATCAGTTTAATCTTCAGACCCTGGAGATCATAATATAGTACCTACTATAAGAGTGCTTCAAGGGAAAGATCATTCGAGTCAAACTTTCATTTAGGAGTTCCTGTTTTTTTCGCCACCCTTGCCTTTCCTTCACCCATTCATACGTCATTAAACCAAGAGCATGGTGGCATATTATTGCATTATCACCATATGCAAGTATACGAAATCTGAGTTTAGCACTGGAAAGTTCTAATTTCTATACATACAAGAAGACGAACCAACACGGCAAGTTTAATATAAGCCTGAAATAAGTAAATGCCTACATTACTTGTAATATAATATCAGAATCATTGCACCGATAAATAAGGCATTATCAAAAACATTATTAGTTGTTCGAGTGAACTAATCAAGTAGGTACATACCTATTGATAAAATAAAAAATAAGTGTACACTTAAATTGTGAATGTGAATAATTTTAAACGCATTGAATAAATACTTAGTTTAAAAGTGTGAAATCGAATAGGCGTGAATTTATTATTACTGTACTTATTCGAAAATATAATAATTGTTCAGCTCAGTCGTTACTCAGCACGGAATAACAATAATGGTGTTATTTTAAATATTTATTTAGGCTAAATTAGGCAGAGAAGACATAATTTTAATATTATGTCGTCGTAGGACATAAGTACTTGGCTTGCAGGATTATCGGAAGTGAATTTATGTACTCATGTAACACACTATAAATAGTGTATAACGTTGGCATAGCGTTTAACTAATAGTACCAAAATTATGTTAATCATTAAATAAATAAACCTGTTGTTCAGTAATGATAATGATCTAATTTAGGACAGTCGTACTTATTCATAGTACACGTACAATCTGTAACTGAATTATTGTGAAAAGATAATTTAAAGAAATGCAATATTATAATAAACATAGATTCAATATAAATGCTAAAAAATTGTTTAATTTCTTTATCATAGCATTAGTGAGTGTCATTTTATTTGGAACATATGCAAGTTACTTTTATAATGTAAATGCATATAATGTGTTGAATAAAAACATAGATTCATCAGGATTTTACAGTGAAAGTGAAAAACATGGTGATATCATCAATCAATATTTGGATAAAAGAAAGGTACGCGTAGAATTTTATTTACTCGAATAGATATTGTAAAAGTAAAACCATTCGTTAAAAGGTAGCTAACCCATTATATAATGTTATATTATAATTAACATTTTCAATTATTATCTATAATTAATGCATTAGGCAGTCGATATAACTATGGACTTTTTATTAAAAAGTTGCTAGAAATCTTTCATCACAGTAGTTGCATCATTTCAGCAACCGTAGAAAACTTACAAACTTCACTTATTCAAATTATTCAAGTCGATAATTGCACTCAAAATAATATAGGAATTTTAAATTAAAACTATGACGTGTGGTAGCGGCGCGGGGGCGCAAAAGACGAACAAGTCGATTGGCGAACGACACGTTTGCTATTTTTTTTTCACATAGGTACGTAATACGCACATGTAATACGTGGGGTTTTTTGCATTGCTATAGCTTTACTAATAAATATCAAGTAAATCCTAGAATAAAATTGTTAAATCGAAACGAAGTAACATACCTACACATAAACCCGAAGTTTTATTATAACTTATAAGCATTAATTTTAGGCACGCTATAATATTATTATTTTTATGATTAGATTAACACCTGTATTTAATTAGCGTATTTAAGTAGGTATGTTTAACAACACCTGTTTAAATTGTTACAGTTATGGAAAACCTCTAATCTAGGATCATTGTTATTTAAATTCCAAAAAACAGATGACATCGGAAATAATACGAGGAATGAAGAGAACAAAAGATTCATTGTGTTAATTTGGAAGCATTGGAAGTGGTTAAAGAGCCGTCACATTTACAATTTTCACAATGAACGGTTCGTAAATTAGTTTTAATATTATATTTAACATTTAAATATGTATTATACATGGTTTTACACGATACATTTTATGTACACACTGTTTCCGAAACCAAGGCTTAGGTTTACATTGTTTGAAATTTGTTCTGAAGCAAATTATTATTTTATACAATAAAACTACAAATCCTCATACACAGCTATTTTGTGATTTGTGAAAGACCAAAACTAAAGAGAGAAAAAAGTTAAGTCAAAAAAGCTACAACTGCAACGGTTATTGAGAATAGCTGGAAAACACAAAGAAAATCGTTGACAGCTGTTGTGATTTTTTTTTTGATAAAGTATTTTAAATGCGATTGTGTATATTATACAGATAATCCCCGTCCGACTAGGGCCCTTCCGGCCTCCTCCACTCAAGCGACAGCCCAAGCCGAGGTTCGAGATCCCCGTCAAGGGGGGACGCCCTTGCGCATGTCGCTACCAGGGTGAACCTTCAGTTCACCCACGCGTCCGCGTTAAAATGTAGTAGCCCTTCTGGCTAACATTGAGAATCACCACACAAAAAAAAAAAATACAGATAATAATATTATGTACCTAGACAAAGTTTATCTTATCTGTGTCGGTATCGTATGTACTACGCAAATCTTCAATGCAAATCTGAAAGAATACATGCAAAAGCTTTGTTGTATCGATAATAGGTTTATCAATAATAATTATGCTCGTTATTGAAATAATGTCATATCAATTATGCGTATGATAAATGATAATATATTTTAGGTAAAGAATGATCTGTTGATTTAAAAATTATGCTACAGATAATTACACATTTGTTGTATAATATTTCTTGAATCACTTATCATGAGTTTATTTTTAAAAAATAATTAAATATTTTCTGATGTTAACCAATTGTTGACATTCCATGTAAGTAACATGGAATGTCAACAATTGGTTAACTTTTATGCTGTTTCTCTTAATTATAGTCTTTTACAGTTTTTAATAAATATTTTATTGTTTTACAGGACGCCTGATATTTTCGATGAATGTAGAGTTAGTAACTGCATATTCACAGGAGATGAGAAGTACTTAGATACTGCTGATGCAGTAGTAATTCATATACAAAGGGGAATATTTCCTAACACGACACGTCGAAATAGCAAACAAAGATGGATCTTCCTGAACGATGAATCTCCAATAAACGCGTTCTCCATGACAAGAGCTAAACCCAAACTTAACGAGTTGGCGAATGTTTTTAATTGGTCTATGACTTACAGGTACCTGAACATTATACTTAGAAATACTTAGCGATATTATAATTTTTGAATCTACAACAAATAAATTTTAATTTTGTAGAATCAACGTAATGATAAGACTGTCATAAATTGATAAATACTGTCATAAATTAATAAAATAAATTATCTCTACCTACTCAATTTCCATTTCATTTATTAATAAATACAAAGTTGGCATTACTTGATGTTGTAATACGAAACATATGAAATACCTTTTTGGCTCATAAACTATAATATCAAATTGTTATGTTCATTGGTTGTGTATTTGGCACATGTTTGCGATCACCGATATGTGAAAATTGAGTTGGCAAGTAAAATAGGAGTACGCAGTTAAGGTCTTCATATGTACTATACATGAAAATATCTGCCCAATTTTATCGATAGACTGCTCCTGCTTCCGATACTTGTATCGAATCAAATTGATATAATTACTGGCTCCTGAGACACAGTATTAAACTAGTTCGGGAGCCGAAGGATTCATTATTTTGACCTGTGTAATTATGTTAATAAAAAAAAATTATAATGATTGACATGTTGTTTTATTAAGAGAAAATACCTTAGGTATCTTCAAATAAAGTACGAAGCGTGAAAAGGACAAGTATTTTAAGTTTAAAAAAATGTATATTTCGATTGCGTCACTATTTCCAGGGTAAAATTAAAAACATTCATAAGTATGTAGGTAATGGCATTGTTAGCTACGTCTCAAATTATAATCAAACATAACTCATTTATCTATGCTAACCTCAACTAACATTTACAATTATAATTTTCAGGAGTGATGCTGACGTGCCCGTACCATACGGACGAACTGTGCCTTTAGAAAAGCCCTTACTTTCTCATTCCACGAACTTGGAGCAATTAGTCCCGTTTTGGAGTACCAAGCGGCGAGATAAGCTAGCCTCTGTGCTAATGTCCAACTGTGCTGTGTCGAAAAGAATGCAGTACTTGACTGAGTTACAAAAATATCTTCCCTTAGACGTGTATGGAAAATGCTCGAAGGACCATAAAAATAGGTTTGTAACTTAAATTTTTATAAACGAATTTCCAATTAACTAGCCAAATTCAATTTTCATGATCGGTATCTGGTGCGATCAGATGTTTGAAACTGGTATTGAACGTAAACATAATTAAACTTTATTGTATTATCCTTTAAAGAAAATTGAGGTTAAGCAGAAAATTAATATACTGTTCTAATATTTAACTTAGGAAAATCGCTAAGGCTAACATAATTTTTAACCAATCTTATTTTTTGTTTTCAGTTGCCCTGGTCATTTTAGATCGGATTGTAATGTGACGTCACAATATTTATTCTACTTAGTTCTAGAAAATTCACAATGCCGGGAATATTTAACAGAAAAAGCGTTTAACAATGCTTACGAGAAGGGCGCCATTCCTGTAATAATGGGCCCGAAGCCAGATGAATGCGACAAAATCCTACCTCCCAATTCATTCTTACATATTAATAATTTTGATAATCCACGAGATTTAGCGAAGTATATTATTCATCTAAGCGCAAATGATAAGGCTCTACTTAATTTCCATAGATGGAGAAATCATTTCAAAATTGTGAACGAACACGGATATTTCGGTACGAAGTCATTTCATTATTGCAGAGTATGTGAAGCGTTAAATTATAATGACAAAAGCGAAAAAAATTACGACGAAAACGATTTGCGAACTTTTTTGGATCCTCAAAAGTTATGTTTTTAGCCGAATGATATCCGTGGTCGTATACATACTTAGACTGTGGTTTATGTACGTTGCGTTTTAGCAATAAAATGTGATATAAAATGATGTATGTTTTTTACATTACTGTAATGGACTGTAACGTATTTACTACTTAATTAATAAAATATATCAGAAACTGTAAAAATACAGAGCGGAGTTAAGGAATCAGATTTTTATCATAGTACCTAGGTTTTCAAGACTAGAGGAAAATAAAATTAAGTTTTCTCTCTCATTTCCCTCAATACCATTGGAATGGTGCAAAACAGTAGGCCTGTTGCAGGATATTGCTTTACTATAACGGTAGAGAAGGTATGAGATGATACTCTGCATTATGATGTAACCATATGACTGAACATATAATACATAGATTTCCTAAGTATAAAAGAGCCTGTGTGCCGAGCACACGCGTGAGAAGAGAAACTTCTTTGGAAAAATTCAAAGATACCAAAATCATCGCATTATTCCACGACGTGACGGTATTGCCATGACGCGAACTTGAAATATTATTCTCAACGCGCCTGGAGTAGTTTCACTTCAAAATGAAACCTGGAAACAGGATAAATTTGGATTTTTGAGATCCTTCAATTACGTCTAAATGGAACCAACAACTGTTAGTGATAAGATTTTATAGTAGGAGAGACGTGTTTATCGCATAAATAAATTTTATTTGTATTGCCGTTTACGACTGGCGTAATTTGCGGCCCAACTGTTTGTTTTACGGTTCAGCAATAAAAAGTTTCCGTAGCTCAATACTCATCCCCTTCGAAATTGTAATGGCTTAAGATTATTATATTACTAGTATTATATAAGTCGTAAGTCAACTTGATACGGTTGAGCCTGAATTTATCCGCTGAATGTCTAATTTTAATGAGGTGTAGCTTAGATTCTGATCTTCCTGAAATTCTTCTTTTGTTCGAGTAGGGTGTTTTTAACATTCGTGGACGTAGACAGTACTTTAGATAGGTAAATATAAATAAAATTTTATTGTTTATTTTATGTATACTCAAAATGACAGATTTTTAATGTGAATGAATACCATTACCCTGCAACATTTGCATTTGCCAAATTAGTCAGTAACTGCATATTCCTTAAATTTTATTGATAGTCATGCAATGCAGCTACACTTTTTTATAGCTTCATTTATTTTTCCTACATTAAACTTCAGCCTGTAAAAGTGTGCGTACAGCTTCATGAACTCCATCAGAGAATAAAGGCTGTTTTATGTATAGGTAGTTAGAAAGTATAAAAAGGGAAACTAGGGTGAAAATCAGGTTGAACATAATGAGCGTGTACATTCAACATAACCCGCAAACAAACCACAGCTAGTCCCTATAACTTTTGCCAAAGTGAGGGTAGTTAACCACAAATACGCGCTAATAAGCGATGGGACAATACGTGACGGTTGTACCTGAAATCAAAGTTGTGAATTTATTAATCCTCAATGCATAAAATATACAAATAAATATAGTTTAAAATACGCTTTAATATATTGTATGTACTACATTGTCACTGATCCTTGTCAAGTGTACCTACAAAGTTTAAATTCAATCTGTCCGTTTAAAGTGGGTCAAAATCGGGTCTAAATGAGTCGATTACATACAAACATACAGGTGAAGCTAATATAAGCGTGTTAAAAATGTAGTCGTTGAGTGTTAAAAGTGTATAAAACAACTGTATCGTGAAGTTAGTTCTCCTAAAAGCGGTCAAGTAATAAATTAGTGTCAGAGCGCCTACAGATGGCGTCACAGGACAATTTACCGGACTCACTGCTGTTTTCTCTAGCCGATGAGCTCGCCGATAATATATTGCCGACCCTATCGGATACATTTCCGATTTTTAATCCAGTGATTTATGGGCACGCACCGAAACGATTTTTGAATACAATGAATCTTTTCTGTCGACTTAACAATATTTCTTTTTATCTTGATGAAGGTAAGACATCTCGTTACATATTTTATTCCGGAATTCCGAATACATGTACGCTTATTATTATGGCATAGTTTGTGTTAACATTGTTTCTTGGAGTTGATATAATTCGTACAGAAGGATTATATTTGAAGGATCAATATCACTGTTTGCGGTTCGTGTTATCAATTTCACAAATTAGCGTCAAGTAGTTCTTTGAAGATAAGATTATATTATTTCGCTATTAATATTGTTCAATTATATAGATAATGTATAAAAATCATAAAGCAATGTCATAGATAAGATTTATCAAACTTCTTATCATTGCTCTATTTGTCATGAGCATTTGGATTGCACGGTATTATGGTACTTACCTACTTCTAAGGTTATCTTATTGGTTAATATATAATATACTTACAAAAAAACTTGTCCATGAATTCAGTGCGTGTGTCACAATCGCTTTATCTTCACTGTAGGTGCCTAATGGAAATAGAAAATTTAGTTCAGGGTGGAATATTATGCTATGGAATATCTAAAACTGAGTATGTACCTACTTCACATTTTAAATCTAATTCATATCTACAGTAATAAGCAATGTAGCGGATTAGTAATGGTCAAATATTATGTCATTCTTTATTTTTTTTATTAACTTTATAGTGACTCATTGTTCAAAAATATAATAAGTACTTATAATCCTCTAAAAGTCATCCATCACAATGTTTTGATGCAAAAATCAATTTTGTTTTCTTAGGTTAGGAAATAATAACAACGAAGACTTGAATGAAAGGTATACACATATAACACAACACCCTGTTTGGAAGCAGTAATCAGCTTAGTGGGCACTGGCGATGGCAAGGTGTTAGTTCGACAAAACAAGTTCGGGAACTTCCCCCTTAAGTAGGCATTACAAAGGGTCTTTGTTTGGAAATAAAACAAAGATATTTTGGCATTACGAGTTGCGAAAGGGCTCTAACAATCTCTATAAGTAAGGTAAACTGGAGAGGTTCGTATTACTGGGTCGAAGGAATTGTAATTAAGTTTTGACGAAGGAAAGAAGGAACCTACGATGAAGTAAAATGTATTTACTGTATAACACGGAGTTAATGAAAGTAGTACGTGCTACGCGCGTTTAATATTAAACGGTTTTTGATGTCTCATGTTTAAAATTTTAATCTTAGTTAAGTATCTAACGAAAATATAATATTTTGGGATACAACTCAAATTTCTATATAATATAATTTAATTTTTATATAATTTTTTCTCAACTCATAATTTGTTAGTTTTTAATTCAACCAGACTTACAAGCTGTTTTTATTATAATTATATGTTTGTTGTTCGAAAATCGAAGTACTAACATTTACATACAAATTGTATGAGGTATATTATATTTCAAATATTATATGCAGTGAAAATCGAATCGCAAGCCAATAACGAGGCTCTAATTATGTTGAGCGGCTCTTATGATACTAACTAATTGGATGAAGGGGTTCCAGTAATAGACTGTTGAAGTAATCCAACGGTGCCATTATGTTTCAGTACCATGCAAGATATAATTTAATTAATTTAAATGTGCAATATAATGTTAAGCGTCAACACTTCAAAGTTACCTGAAATTGGATAACAAAATATAGATTCTTCACAACATCAGTAGGTAGTTGATTGTGTATACGTCCACTGTCGAATTTAAAATTATGATTATACCTAGTATTTTCCAAGACACTATCTATTAATTGTTCTCAGAGAACCAGCGCTACGGATATAAATTCAGAAATCAAATATATATGCCAACGACGAAATTAGAATATCTGACAAGAGCAATTTAACTAAGAGGCTTCATGCTAATTTCGTTCTATAATCTGCTAGTGCTAAATCCTGTACGCTTTATGCGGAGATAAGGATGTTTCCGTATACCTAGAATGCAAATTAATGCATCAGAATTCAGCACATACGCTCGCCTTGTAGCCGACTAAAAACATTATTTTTACAATCCAAGTCAACTTTTTCCACCGCAATTTAGCGAGACAACACGAAATTAAGTAAATAAGCACAAAAATATGTCGTATAAAAAGTGGTAACCTAATTTTAAAATCAAACATTTTTGCAATTTAATTCTCTTTCCGAATGAAATTATGTTTAGTTTCACTTGAATTCAGTGTTTTCCCGATTTTAGTGCTTTCTTTTGTTCCGCATTAACTAAGATTTATTGTGTAGTATTTATTTCATTTTCTGAGTAGCAATTAACCTGAAACCGGGTTTTTAATATTAGATTGAAATTCTAATATTTGAGTATACCGTAACGTAATTGATGTTGTCTTTTGTGTTTGATGGATAAGTAAGTTGAAATTGGAGACTTCAGTTTGTGAGAATAATGGGTTTTTCCCCTGTTTACCTATATAATATTATAAGTGCTCTCATGTTTTCGAGTTGGTAGGATGTTTCATAAGTGAACAATAAATAAAAACGGATTAGATACTTATCCAATATATTATACTTTATACAATTTTATCTGTGCGAAATAAGACAAAGTCAACTATTTCTATTATTTAGATCGGATTTGAGCTGATCTCTTCAAATTAAGATACCATAAAACACTACGTTCTTAATATAGGTAGATACCTAAAACACTTCTCTATAAAACACTACATTCCTAATATACCTACTACGTTACCAAATATACCTATTGGCTTATAATATTTATTTTTCAGCTATTTGCTTACTAATCTCAAACGACAATTTACAACGATACAGTACCTTCCAAGAATATCTAACTAATAAAATGTTTTCTGTTGGAAAAATTTACCTCCACTTAGCCGTCTCGACCTCGGTTCATTACGGCCGGTGCACTGTTGACTTAGTAACTGACTCACTCCAACCTTGTTACTGCGAAGTTGCTTGTTCCATCTTGAGAAATGCGAGCGTTAGAATAATGTAAAATACGTATAGAAACTTTTATATCCGTGAAGAGTTAGTGTTGGGATAACTAGCATGAATTTAATTAGAGCATTATTTTAGTAACGTAAATAACTTTTTTTCTTTTGTGTTGTGTTAATTAATCTCTGCACTATGTCAATCAAATGAATTTTATTAATTAGGTACCTACCAGATAAATGTTCCAATATTATCCTATGGTTTTGCGAACATCAAATACCTAATAGATATTGAATTAAAACTGGATTTGCTCGGTTCTTGAATCGTTAGTGTTACAACTTGGACGCCAACGATCGCTCGTTTTGATTCCTGGAAGCGACGAACAGAAATTAATCTCACTTCTGCAGTGCACAGAGATCTAACACCAAAATTAATTCGTAAAACATCTGAATAACAATAATGCTAATATTGGTAATTAGAGATGTTCAATGTTCATTTATTTAGTAATTTTTTCATTAAATCATTTTTGTGACACCATTTTTTACAAACAAATCAAAATATATTACACCATTTAAAGTATCACACTGATGTATAATGGAATATTAAAGGTCCCCAAGAATAATAAGCTAAGTTAATTAGAAGAGTAAAAGCATTTGTGGCGCCACAGGCGGCTAATGGGTTGCTATTATACGAATACATCTTCATTAGGATAGCTTGTTACGTTATATGTAGCTTTTAGTTTTTAATATTCTACTTACATTTTATGTACTAATGTTATGTTTTAAAAATGTGCCTAAATTTTTCCCATTTCACTTCTATTTCGATTTGAATTTCCAACTATGGCATTTAGCATGTGTCCCCATCTGCAATTAAGCTTTTAGTCTTGGTCTTCCAATCAGCAAGGGTTTAAGTCAGCACAAATGTTCGAAATTGGCTGTAAAAGCGTCGTTAACAATTTTCCATCCGTAGTGCTAGAACTGTACACTTTAGGTACGTGCTATTAAGTAAGAGTCCGAATTAATTAACATGAGCACTTTAGTAAAGGGATTTATCAAATGTACAATTCCCGTAGGCAAACAATTTTGCTAATGAGTTTTGTAAGAGTTGGAGATAGCGGGAAATTTAAATGGATTACTAAATTTTACTGAACGCGCCATTGTTTATCGTTTCCCATAGGAACCAATTGTTATGTGGATTAATTTGATTTCAGTCACAAATATTTTGGACATAATATTTAAAATTATCTTTCTCATATTTTATTTGCTGATATTACCTATACATAAGAGACATATTAAACAACTCTCATTATAATATGTTTTTACTTCCTTTTAATGATACCACGAAATAGCTAGGAGAATTAGACTAGATGATACTAAGTAACGAGTAAATTCAACAAAAACAATAATAATATTGTGTTTATAGTTTATACCATAAAATTTTATTTTTGTTGTTTAAAAACATCCTGGAGGAAGCAATTTCACGCCAATATTAATTTGCCTTTGAATCGACCCTTATCTACAGTATCAACGAAAACAATAAGATCAATTTTCTTAAGAGGTTTGTTTAAAATTAATGGATCAAAAAAAAAAAGGATAATCCTCCAGACTAGTGACTTATAAAATTCTAGAACACCTCTCCAAAGGAAAATAATGAATATTTTAATTTTCGCTGAATAAATTATGTTATATTTAGGGATAAGATAATGCGTGACCTTTTATAATTGTGAGCGGGAGATTAAGGTACTGAAAATGGACACAACAGTAATTTAGTAGGGACTATAAAGAGTTCGGACCTTTTTTATTGCTATTTTAGAAAATAAAATGTGTTTTAGTACGTACTTTTAATTTGCCATGCCACTTTATAGATATAACATTTTCAAACTTAACAGCGAACCAAGTTCATAGATATCTGGATCATTTACTTCCAAATTCAATAAATCCATCATTAAAATCGAATACCGCATTATAAAAATCGAAAAAAAAGCTACAAATAATTCTATCAAGACAACAAAACTTGAAAGCTCGTATTGTTTCTTACCGTAGGTACCTTAGGTAAGTACCTACTTGCATTTAGTGTGAAGAATGAAGCAGTCATAGCAGTTGAAACAAGAACAAACAATCCTTTAGCCTACTTAATCCACACAACAATATACTTTTCATATAGGGGACAAAACAGCAACTCATTGTTGTGGTTATTATGCACGTCATTCACTGTCAATTGATGGTAGCTCCGCTGTGGCACTAAAAATATACTTGTAACTTTCCCAAATTGAATAATCTGTACCAAGTCTGTACCATAATTAAATATATAATGAGCTAGTCTATTAAATAATTTGATAACTATGGTCATTGTTAGATCTTAATAGTAACTAGCTATACACACGATGAAATTAAATTAAACTTTAAATTTTCATACTAATAACTAAAGCATATTAGGTTTTTCTATGAATATAACAAAACTGGAGCGCCCGGTTATTAAAGACGGCACGGTGCTAATATTCTAGTGGCTTATATTGTTGGTTTAATTACAAGGAAAAATTCCGAGGCTGATATTACGCCTGCATATTGTAGAGGCTCGTAAAAGTTTACAACACAAGCTTTATTACTGGCTGTTCTTTCTGTGACTGCACGATATTGTGAGTAATCGAATAGTGCATATTATGATGTGGTAAAGAGAAAAGGTAAACGAAAATATTTGCTCAGTATTAAATTATAAATGAGTAGGTAATTTGTTACGTACCTAGTTAAAGTTTGTTTTGTTATAGATTAATCTAGTTATGTCCTTGTAATGGAGTTAATTCAAGATTAATAAGTGAGAATGTGATGAATTAAATTATCCCCTTTATTGATTCCCTTAAAAATAAGCATACCGCATACGTGGCATGAACGAAAACAGAACTTATCATTCAAAATTATTATCATTAATAAATTTAATTCATAAACTAACAACCATTTTACTTTGTAATAGTCACCAAAACATTCGGAAAATACATTATAAACTAGCTAGGGTAATTAAACTAAGTAACTGACAGGGATTTAGTTTACCCAAGAGCTTGACTCCGAAAACTATTCAGTTGAAAATATGAAATAACTGAAGCAAACAGCGTATTTTCACTAATGGGGATATATCATAGGAGAACTCCATTTTAGAATGAGAGTTAGTCGTTTTGTGGGAATATGTAATCAGAAATCTTGTCAATGTCAGTAATATTCAAGACTGTAATACTAATGAAGTGGTTTTGTTAATTATACCGCCTTTAATTAAAGCCTTGTTAAGGTAGCTTTCCGTAATATGTTTACGTTTTCTTGTTATCTCGTTATAATAAATATAATAATGAACAAGCCATGGAGTTTTACTAGACCTCTTATATCACTTTTGGATATTAAATATACGTTTATTTAACTTTTAAGTCCATACGTACCTACTATGAAATTAAATGTTAAAAGGTCAACTTGTAAATTACTATTTCTTCACATCTTCATCATTATCATCATCGTCTGCCTTCAGCTTTCATCCTCTGAGTCTTATCTTCTTTCATATCTTAATGTCCTTCCTTGTATGAAATTGGTTATTTTTAACCTACATTGTTATCGAATTTTTTTAAGGGTTGTTTATCACAAGCTACGTGTAGGTAGCTTTTACTTGTATCAATTGTATGGAAATAATTTTATTGTGTTTGATAGCGTATTATATTTAAATGGCATCAGTCCTGAATATTTTTTACCTTGATTTTTATAAAAGAAAATATTATAATTGTATATACCTAGCAACCATTAATTTGTGCGCCCACGAAAAAAGAAGAAATGGTTTTTCTCTTTATTATGTTTTTATCTACATGAATTATATTTTTGACATTCGCATGGAATTGGATACATTTTAATGAGCAGGGGTATTTCTGGATTGTTATTAATAAATGCAAATAATTTATTAAAGTCTACACAAAAGTGGACCTTTGTTGCAAATGACATTGCAGTGTTAGAAACTTGGACAATTATATAAGTTTGGCATGACCCTGCGGCCACAGAGAGTAACATGCAATTGTGAAACTTTTGAATTGAACTGTGGATTTCGAACTTAGATCAAATTATGTAATAAGCGCTTTAAGTAAAACGATGAAACTAAAAGTAGGTCGGTGAATAAAAAGGAACTATAATCCTACAGAATTATAGTTCACTTTTGAGGACAGAGAGTAATTCAGGCTTAAGCAGTATCTACCTATTAGCATGCTATGTGATATGAGTAGAATTACATTATTCATTTAATACTCAAATATTTTTGTATGTTTGGTTTTGGTATTTATATATTTATATAGGAATGCCGTTCTTCGAAATTCATGCGAAAATCGATTGTTATTAACAGCTTTATTTTGATCAGGTTAATGTTGGTTATTTGAAAAAAAACTAACTCAAGCTACCACGAAATAGAGAGATAAAATATTACATTATATTATATTATAGCATATAAACAAAACTTAAAACAGTATGGCGACAGAATCCTTGAATAATAATAGGTTTATTTTTAGTAATTATATAATATTATAAAAGTCTACATTAAGCTCTTCGTTAATTAAGAGAATAGTTCTTAAAATTTCCAATATTAAATCTTTTTCCAAAGAGCTAAAATAAGTCTTTTAATAAAATTTCGAAATAATGTGATTTAAAAAAGATAGTCAGTAATTTAAATAAAAGCCTAATTAATTGAATTTAATTTGTCTCGATCTTGTTTCACGAGTTTAAATACACGGTTTAAATTACTTGCAGGCATTACGTTATTAATGCTGTGTTCTCCATAGTTAAAATTATATTGTAATTAAAGACGCTAGTGGTAAGTCAAAGTAAGTTAAAACGTATAACGTATCGGACAATATCTCTGGTAGAATGATTGGCATTTCAATTTAGGTCGAATTGCAGATATAAGCGACCGGGGAATGCGTCTATTAACTGAAGGAGACAAAATGTGTCGTCTATCTTAACTAACCGTTAAATGAATTGTTTTACTTACCACTGTAGAATAGAAATAGCACTAAATAAGACGCTCTGAAGAAAAATGTTCCCAACAACGAGTTTTAAATTGATGGCGTTGTGCTTTTTAAATGTGGTAGGGAGGTAATAGGTATGTATTGAAATCTGTACATTAGGATTAAAGGGCGAATAAATTTATAAATTTATATGTTTCTCTTGAAACAAATAAATT
Source organism: Colias nastes (assembly GCA_907164665.1). Taxonomy (NCBI): domain Eukaryota; kingdom Metazoa; phylum Arthropoda; class Insecta; order Lepidoptera; family Pieridae; genus Colias; species Colias nastes. The sequence continues at coordinate 62,721 of CAJQZM010040253.1, read as the reverse complement.
TCGTGTTGTATTTTGATCGCTTCCATAATTGCCTAAAAACAAAAAGAAAAGACTTTCACGTTTTGAAGTAATGTATTACTTCAATGCGAAAGCATAAACCACCATTTTTTAAATTTGATTTAGCCAATCATTGATGCATTATTGGAATTTTGCTTAATCTGTTTACTTTTAAATCAAATTTTCTATTGTATCTAGTGTAAAATTACATAAAATGAAAGGAAAGGATTTCTACTTTACGGGTAAATAAACAAAGCGTCCTTGTGAAAACAGAGCAAACGATAATATTATATATATTATGAAAGGTGTATTACAATGATCATACACATTTTGTTAGACTGTACTACGGACCAGACTTATTACGACCATTTATTTTCGAGAAAAACGGGGCAACATAAATTACAGCTGTGTCTTCCAAAGCAAAAACATAATTAATGTAACATTGTTTGTAATCAGAGAGTTAAGTGGCACCAGATGCGTGTAACACGCCCTCTGAACATGGTCTGAATGAAACTATGAACTTGTAGTTTTAGCTTGATTAGTAATTACTTCTGGACCTTAATATTCTGTATCGTGCGGTTTATGCTAACAGCTGCAAGATGACTTTGTTTAGGATACCTTATTATACAATTAAATGGAATAATTTTTTTTTTATTTATCGTAATGTTATTATATTATTGTGTGTAAGATAAGGCGATAATAAATTGCTATTTCTTGTTAATAAAGTGTTATTAAAAGAAAAATACTTTTGATTTTGTAATTTAAAACAAATGAGGCGATTATTTTTCACAGCTTTACATCGTTTCCTTAAAATGTAAAGAAACACTATCTCTAAAAATGTGTCTTTATGTAGGAGCCTCCCAAATAGTACCATTGAATGGGCAACTAACATCCAACAGGCTTTTATTTCAATCCATGGATTCGATCTCCGGAATTACAGCAGTTTGGAGGGATAAGTGCCGTCATATGTCACAGGGACATGTTCCCCGAGCAAAAAACCGAAGAGGACCGTTGTTTATGACATACCGCAATGTGACTTCACTAATTTATGATTCAATAGATTAACCTACACCCTTTGTGTTCTTTCCCTTCTTATTTTGAGCCGACGTTTTATAAAAATAACGAATGTTTTATAACATTGAATGTAACGTTTGCATTTCGATTATTTGTATTTGCATAGTATCGCAAACGGATGAAAGCGATATTTTATTTGTGCGCTACCAAGAAAAGCAATCTGTAGGCGGTGAGGGTATTAAGAAAATAGAAGTGCAAAAACAATGCTCTTTTTCGCAATATTTTTGTATCAATGGGAACTCGAACGGTTTCAAGTGAAAACCGTTTTAATGACTGTATAATGAGACTTCCTATTCTGGCTGACCTACTACACACTCAATGCGGTCTGATGAAGCAATAAGAATGCGAAATATAGCGCTTTTCATACAAGTCACTTTTATATTAAGTGCAAATTGGTTTTTACACGGTGTTGAATAATGCACAATTGAAAAATTAATTAGAAATGACTTTGTCTTGAACTTGGTCTTGAATTAAGTTTGTTTTTTTTTTGAAATAATTGTCAGTAGGTATATTAATTAAGGTATACCATGCATATTATAATATAACAGATTATGACTGGCATTAAAATCTATACTTATAATAAATCTGTAGAGAGGCCAATTCTGTACATGAAATATATTAAAAAAAAAACTATGAAGGGGTGATAAGGGATCGCTACTGATGCCAAAAATGCAATTAGTAAAATTTTTGTCTGTCTGTCTGTCTGTCTGTCTGTCTGTCTGTCTGTCTGTCTGTATATTCGTTATAGAAACAAAAACTACACGACGGATTTTAACGAAATTTGGCACAATTATTCTTCATACTCCTGGGCAGGTTATAGTATACTTTTTATTACGCTACGATCAATATGAGCAGAGCAGTGAAGGGAAATATTGGGAAAACGGGAGAAGTTACTCCATTTTTTAAGCTTCCATCGCGTGTGCAGCCTTAATGGTTAAAGCTACATAGAAATCATGTACGACACAAATGTTCTTAAATTATTATTATTATTATTATATAAAAATAAATTCCTAGACAGCATATGTCTATCTTTTAAAATTGACTCACAATAACACGTGACACTTCAATAGCTTAGCAATTCGGAGCTTTCTGATTATATTTGTCTACGTAACGTAACGTTTACAACACTCTCACTCATCCCTAATTAAAAAAAGTTAACATTATTACCTATTCAATAAAAAAAGAATCATGTAAATCGGTGTAGAAACACCAAAGTTATACATGAAATACGCTATATAAGTCATCGCGCGTGAATACAGAATCATGCAGCCATAAGGATTATTTTTGTGTATCAGTTGCCGCGTTCGACGCGCTTCGCGGCGGGAGCTATAAAAAGGCGGCGGGTCCGCACCCATTTCGCGTTGTCACGGCATCACGTGTGAACGGCTGAACCGATTTCGATAATTCTTTTTTTATTATATTCCTTGAAGTACGAGGATGGTTCTTATGTAGAGAAAACGTAAATATGTACCACGGGCGAAGCCGGGGCGGACCGCTAGTGGTTAATAAAATACTTTAATTTTATGTTGTTTCGTTTGTATATCCGTCATTCCGGTTCAAAAGTAATCAAATTTTCATACACTTCCTGGTACCCGGTTGAGTTGAACATTACTATACTTTAGTAATAAAGCATCCTTATAATATATTTGTGTAAACCTATTTTTATATAATTAATAAAACGTAACATGTATCCATACGTACAAAATAACATAATATATTTAATTTGTATTTAATCTATCTATATTAATAATTTCGTCAAAGGGTACGGTAGACTCGATCGAAACCTTATATGAATAACAAAACATAAAAAAATATTAATTTTGAGTCGACAACATATATCCGCAAAATTCGGATTATGGAGAATTTCGTTAAATTTCAATTGCACTGACAAACCAAGCAAACCACAGTCGCCATCTTGGGTAGTTAATAAACGTTCCGTCGCTTAGATACGCCTCGCCAACGTTTAAAATCATAACAAAAAATACTTTTCGTCAGTCGTTGACGTTTCTCGAAAATATTGTTTTTGACACTTTTTTATGATATACTTTTTGTTATGTGTTTTTTCTTTAAACCTAAGATTGGCCGATTGCGATAAAAACCAAGAAGAATACTAACCATAACCACACCCCGGACACTCCATACAAAATGATCGTTTTGACAGTCACACTGTAGAGACTGCAAATGTGTGTGTTAACGCTTTATGGTTGGCACATTTGTGACTAGCGTAAAAAAAAATTCGCGTTTTTCTGATGAAATACATCCGTAAACAGCACAATATCTAACCATTTTCTACGAAAAACGATAATCACAAATCCAAAATAATAAAATTACTTTAAGTCAATTTGATTAATGTTGTCAATCTTCGTTGCGTATCGTCCTTGCAGAAAAATATGGCCCATTTTATGTCTGATCGCGCGGGGGTGAGGTAAGTTTAATTTTGGCGGGAGGCGGAGAGTGTCCGTTCTGTAGCGTTTAGCTACTATTATGTATTCTGTGCCATAACCTTAAAGTCGAAGTTTTAGTTCAAATGTCATTGTCATTTTCCCCAAATTTTAAATGTATTATTTTATACTTTTTCAATAAAGATTTTTATACTTTTATTTTTATACTTTTATACTTTTATTTACTTTGTTTAGTGTATACTCTCTACCATAGCAATAGTACTCTGTGCTCTCTACTTAGTCTGTGCTTTGTTTGGATTACACACATCATGCCGAAAATCGTAAGTATTTCATAAAATGTTTCGTTGGTCGTGTCTCTGTCTTCGTTTAGTCTTTTGTTTGATGATACCTATATCATTTTGTTAACAGCCGAATCTCCGTGCATTTGGTAAACATTGTCACAATTGTGGAAAGTGGATGGAGCGAAGGGCTCTTCGTAAAGATGGTGAGTAGTATTTTAGTAGGTATGTGGGCAGGTTGTGTTTTTAAGTGAATTTTGTTTTGTTTTCTTCTTAAAGTGTGGATTGTAAGCCTTCTGCATTTAAAAATAAAATAAGTACTTATTTACTTCCAGTGACATGCAATTTTTGTAATGGCAGAATATTTGCAAGAGATGGCAAACAAAAGCAAATGTGCAGTCGATGTGTGGAGTGCGACAACATTATACTCGGTAAGCGGCTCAATATTTTTTCTCTATAATTCGACAAATAATAATAAATGACCACATGCATAGCCTGTGTTGAGGTGTCATGAACACATACAGAAACACACGATTTTTTCACCGTTTTTCTCGATAATGAAATGAACCCCTTCATGCGCAAGTTCTACTTGAACTTGGCTGGCTCTTATTATACAATAGACATTATTAATTGTATAATATATTTTTGCAGATAATTTCAATTATTGCGAGTGCTGTGGCCTAGAAACAATTAGGCAGTTAAGAATAACCAAAGCTCGGACACTTTCAAACCTTTTTCCAAAAAATCTAACTGCTCCTGTGGCATCTGTTAAATCACTAGCTGCCTCTACAATACAACCTCTAACTGCTCCTGTTGCATCTGTTAAATCACTAGCTGCCTCTACAATACAACCTGACAATTCCCAAGATTTATTTGATGATGACTTTTGGGTAAGTTAATGGTATGGGTTATGGTGTAGGTCACTGAGTACAGTAAAATGAAAAATAATACTTATTACCAGATAGAGATGCGAGGATATACCTACATACATTCACAATAGTTATTATTATTTGAATATTTATCTAATATATTTTCTCCTTTAAGGTCGATAACGAAGAGTTGACGATAGTCGAAAAGTCGAATTTATTGAAGGAAACTCATTTAATCATTTGGGATGAAGCACCCATGACTAAATGTCATGATATTGTTGTAGTTGATCGACTCCTTCAAGATATAATGAAAAATAAATTACCTTTTGGAGGCAAAACTTTGTTATTCGCAGGAGATTTTCGTCAGATTTTACCAGTTGTAGTTAATGGGTCACGAAATGATATTATAAAAGCTTCAATTAAGCAATTTTCAATGTGGCCAAACTTTACTCAACTCCAATTGGCTCATAATATGAGAGCGCACGATGATTTAGAGTTTGCTCTATGGGTATTAAAGGTAGGCGATGGATCAGCTAATGAAGATGATGACGACCACATTGAACTGCCTCAACGATGCATTGTAGATAATTCAATTGTAGACCATATTTTTGGTGTTTCCCTGAACACAAATGATTATAAAAGTTATTCAATGAAAGCTATCCTTACTCCCAAAAACGATGATTGTTTTCAATTGAACGACCAAGTTGTCGAAAAAATCCACGGCCTACTTAAAATTTATGAAAGTTCTGACGCTGTGGTTGAGGACGACCATAATGATGTTTTAAACTATCCCGTAGAATTTCTAAATACTATAACGCCTGCAGGACTACCACCACACATTCTAAAATTAAAAGTTGGTTGTATAGTAATGCTTTTGAGAAATTTAAACCCGACTGTTGGGTTGTGCAATGGAACCCGTCTTATTGTTAGAGCGTTAGCTTCACGTGTCATTGATGCCGAAATTATTTGTGGTAGCCATGTGGGAACCAGAGTTTTTATTCCTCGAATTCGTCTCCAGCCATCTAACAGTCAACTGCCTTTTAAATTTTGTCGGCTTCAGTTTCCCATTCGCATAGCATTCGCTATGACAATTAACAAATGCCAGGGACAAACTTTCGACAAAATCGGTATATTTTTACCTAATCCTGTGTTCACCCATGGACAGCTCTATGTTGCCTTCTCTCGAGTTCGAAGATTCGATGATGTAAAAATTCAAATTATCAATACCACTGAACAAGGCTTGAAAGGTGATAAATATTTATCGAAAAATGTTATATATAGAGAAATTTTGTCATAATCAACCTGTGATAATAGAGAATATTTTTTTATAAGTACCTTTGCCAAATTCTCGGATAAGTACTCATTGTAAAATTACAATTTACATACCTTTATAATAATATTCTATGGATTGTATCTTTTTGTAGGATTATGCCATTGAAACAGTCAAACTGAACATAAAATGTTCAGTAAATGTTTTATTAATTTTAAATAAAAGATAGAACTTTCTTATGTAAAATAAATAAAACATTAGATGTATACTTCCTCTGCTGAATAGTGACTTGGTTTTTAAGAGCCATGCAATGAGACAAGGCATTCTGTCACAGAATACATAATAGTAGCTAAACGCTACAGAACGGACACTCTCCGCCTCCCGCCAAAATTAAACTTACCTCACCCCCGCGCGATCAGACATAAAATGGGCCATATTTTTCTGCAAGGACGATACGCAACGAAGATTGACAACATTAATCAAATTGACTTAAAGTAATTTTATTATTTTGGATTTGTGATTATCGTTTTTCGTAGAAAATGGTTAGATATTGTGCTGTTTACGGATGTATTTCATCAGAAAAACGCGAATTTTTTTTTACGCTAGTCACAAATGTGCCAACCATAAAGCGTTAACACACACATTTGCAGTCTCTACAGTGTGACTGTCAAAACGATCATTTTGTATGGAGTGTCCGGGGTGTGATTCTGTGTTAAAGCTGATTTATCCCTAGGAAAAGGTAGATAAGGCCTAATCCTACTATTATTCTTGATTTAGCCAGTTTGGTTAAGGAACCACAATTTCATTTTTTATTTTTAAAATTAGTAAGTACTTATCTACCTGTCAAAGTAGAGAAAAAGACTGAGTGCTTAAAACAAAGAGGTTTACACAGAGTAAACCTTAAAAATTATATGTTTTGTTAATTTGTGTTAGTTTATTTTGAAATAAAAATAATTTGTGTAAAAACTTTTGCAGTTTTTATTTATTATATTTATTAAACATAACGAACGAAGCTATACGAATCTATGCCTTGCTTATTCCTTTAATATTCCTTGAGAACCGATGACTACAGAAATTTCTACCTACATTTTGCAACTAGACGTGTATTATGAGTCAAATTTCACCCGAGCGAAGCCGGGTTTTCCACTAGTATATAAATAATTCCACTACGATAGATTTTAATCCAGTTAACTTTCGACATCCTAAGATTCAGTGGTTTATATTTAACCAAACCCAACGTCTACTCAAACAATTTATCTATACTAAGTTTACATACCTGAGGTCACTCTAAAACATATCGTAGCTGTGAATCACCATACATTATTATCACGTGATCAGCTGCTCCGTATTGCAACATTGAAATTCATAAAATAAATAATGAACTGTTAGCGCATGTGCGCAACATACCACGATACAAGATATTTACGGCACTATAAACTAACGCTTTCCATGTTTTATCTTCCCCATAATATAACGGAATTAATGGTGGTGGTATTTCCTCTTTGCTGTATTTACAAGAAAAGACGAAGGCGTGAAATTGTAGTACCGTTTATCTCTGCAAACTATGTATGGATATTACATTTATTATTGTAGTAAACATGTACATAATACAATAATGTAGTGTTGTTTTTTCGTTGAATACATTTTCAAACAGCTTAAGCGTAGCATAGTGCTACGTCGTAGCAAAACACTTGAGTTCGAATTTTATGTCTTCATCTATACTTTGATTTACAAAAAATACAATTGTTACGGTGAAATATTAAATTTTCGCAATGAAAATTTAGTTTGTAATTTAATATATTTCATGTGAATAGGTTTAAAATGATGATTATAATAGGAAACCAGATACCTAGTCCTAATTGTACCTGATCCAATGCTTTTAATATTATTAATAATATTGAAACTAATCAAACTTAACACAAAACAGCAAGATTATAAGGTCTAATAATATTCAACGTTTTATAGTACAAGATGAACTTTGGAATAAATAATAAACGAATCTTGAGAAATGAAACTCGTACTACAGTATTTACTTTGCTTCGTAGCAATTTGTAGATATTACAATTCTATTTCGTAGTATATTAATATTCTACAATTGTAATTAGTTGGGCCAAAATAAAGGTAATTTACGGGCTCAAGACACACTCGTAGGAAGCGAGAATCTCGTAAATTATCAAGATTCACTAATTCATGAGTGCCATTCTCTCTACCCGAATACCCTCCATTAATACAATATGCTAAGTACCCACTCGTCCCTGAAGAATTCCCTTGGTGCCTTATTTAACTGCTATCTGGCCCGTGGGAGATCACGCAACCCCGAGACTAGAATTTCGCACCTTATAAATCATTACTTTCTGACACAAAATGTTATTTATTGTGTTCTTTCTGTAATGACGTCGGGGAATTCGTATTGAATAGTACGATTTATATAGCAGTAGTACATTTATAGGCTATGCGTGTATGTTGATGAGAAATGAATTTGCGAAATACGAGTTACGATAATCTTTATTCTTCATTCGTTAATTTACAAGGAAATTCAGACTTTCAGAATTCCATATTTATATGAAATGAAAAAATAGCAAATATCGGATGCGGTCTTACTATTTCTTAATCCATTATAAAACAAACGTAAATATATGTTTGAGAAATAAAAATATTCTCTACCTTAAAATAGAAAAAAAAACTTCAACCAAAAGTGAAACTGACTCATATAAAAACTAACAGTTTTCAAACTATTTTGTTCGTAAAGACAGTGTGGCAGATGGTGTCTAATAGTTTCCGCTGGCTTGTCTTCTTAATGCGACATGAAAGTCGTAACTTATATTAGATTCACCAGATGATGCGGTATTCGCAAGAAATTTTCAGATAATAATATTATTCGGGATAAATCGATTCTCAGTGCCTATCGAAAGTTCTTTTGTTTTCCATTAGATAGATATCGTTAGAAACACGGTTGTTTTTATTAAATGAAAGTGTTTGTTTTAGTCGTTCTTAATTTATAGTGATCCTATAAGTAATCAGGGTTTTTGTATTCATAAATGTAAAACGTTTTGAATAGATGAAATTCATAACATATTAATTTATTACGAAACTTCAACGTTAGCTCGTTGATAAAGCGGTTAGAATGAGCAGCTTGAATGGGTATTTGGAGTTAATCACCTAACTTTTAATTAATGATAGAGCCTTTTGAATAAAAGTACAACGAAGCTACTTATGTATTATCTATGTAATAAAACTTGCGTTGGCATTTAACCCGGGCTTTTAATCGTGCCTGAGTTAGCGATTTCATTAAAATTCTTGTAGGATATTAATATTCATACCTAAATTGTGCGGTAGTAAACAGCATTGTTGTTTGTTTGAAATGGTGCATTGTTTATTAAGCCTAAATTACACATGATTACGGGAACGCGACGGTAATCTAATGTTTTAAACGGAATATGTTAGAATGGGGCGTTAATGAGAAATAGCATACATACGTGAGGTTATGTGTTTTTGTGGTCTATTTCATTGAATATTATTTTACATATGAATGCAGATGTGTGAATGGAAAATCAGATAAGCGACACATTTCAGGCACAAGTTCTTCAAATACCTAGTGCCGCCAAATAATTCTTCATATCTAGACTGTAGGAAATGACCCATAGAGAAATGGGTCACTCAGCTACCATCAAAAATGCTCTTATCATAGTTCATACTGATCCGATGGTATACGTTACAGTTCAATTCATTTGATACATTTTTCGTCGCCATCTTTTTCGGAATTGCTGAACCAAATCTCTGCCTGAACGTCAATCTATTTCCAACTTTGGTTGCGCTAAAAATACAAACTGGATAGCTGCCGGGATGCTGCGAACTTGTGAAAATATAAAGCGACATGGCTATGCCATTAAAAGATGGGAATAGACGGCATAGCACAGCTGATAACATAAATATGTAACAGTCACACTTCGCTTCGGTGTAAATGTATTTGAAGTGATATGGACTTGGTCGTTAATTTGAAATGGAAGAATCATATTTTTATGTTTTTGCTAGTATCATTTTACAAAGAATCTGTTTGAACTATGGTGTTTTAGGTTGTGTGGATGTACATGGGCAGCGCCAATTATCGCTTTCTGTCAGGTGACGCGCAAGGTCGTTTGCCAGAATACATAAAAAAGGTGTATAGAAACCGACAAAAAATCGCAAATATACAAATTAATTATAACTTATATTCCAATATAACATGCCATGACATGAGCTTTGTTAAGAAACAAAACTAAGAAATAGGCTTGAAATTAAACGATTATATTTTAACTTGTATATTTAAATACCTATATCAAATTCACTTTACCAAGCATCTGCAACTATGGTTAAAGTGTGTTGCAAACGACAAAACTGCAAACATACAATTGAATTGTACTTTTAATCTCAATATAACATGCCATGACATATCAGCATTGTTCAGAAACAAAATTAAGTAACAACAAACAGCGTTGAATAACTTTAAACGGACGGGTTGGCTTTCGGCGTCGGGTATAAGACTGAATGACTGGAGTGCTCTCCAAAATATGCGCCATACAATATGCAGAGACAAGACCTCTTCACAACGGTACTGTATTCAGTGTGCTTCCGGAAAGTTTACCATACCGTTATGTTGAAACCTTTATAATAAACACTTTGTGTTATATTGATTGATATATTTGAGAATTTATGCGTACTAAATTGTTATTTGTTTTAAATAGTGATGTAGATATTAAACCAGAAGTTAAATAATTACCTTTGAAAGACATGGCTCCCTATTTTAATTACCTCTTAAGGCCTATTCGTGTAGTTACAGAGTACAAAGCTATTGTACCTAAAATAAAAGTACATACCTATGTGAAAATATAAAGTAGGTGACTTTGTGCACAACGGATATTTGTTATTTTTCCTAAATAAATGTTTTCAAACAATATTTCATTCTGGAAATTAGTGTAATAATCTGTAATCCACTTAATAAACTTATTATGAGCATCCATCCAGGTATACTACAGTTCTATTAAAGGCATAATAATTCTTAAGCAAACATAATTCCGATTAGAATTAATATCAACGCGTAGAAATACTTTTTTTATTTTACGTTTCTGGAATATAAAATCTGTTCGACTAATATAATTATGCGTCTTGCTTTACTTTTAACAAGGTAAGTAAGTACGCAGTACTAATAATATGAATTTTCGGCTAAATAATAATATCAATAGCCATTTAATTAGTTCAATAATATCTCAGAGACGTCTGTCTATTTCATAGAAAATTGTGTACCTAGTTTTTTTTATACGCAATTTATTTTTTCACATATTCTAGATTTATTAGATTAGGTATACGATGTAGTACTTGTATATTTGTGTATTAATACTGGAAAAAACGTAATAAAAGTTTCTCTTCAACGCTCTTAATTATAATCAACTTAGGAAAATATAAAAATTTCAGATTTATTTATTTTAAAACAATGTGAACGAATTTAGAAATGAAAAATCTGTTTCAGTATAATATCTATAGTGTAGAAACAAATTTATAAATGTGTACATGAAAAAAACATATCAAGACATTTCCAAGCACAGCTAATGCTTTTTTAAATACGCTGGAAATATGGTGTTTTATGATGTCGCTTAAGCGGACATAAATGTAATGCCAACGGAATTGTGAAGGCAACAATACGAGGAGACTTAAGAATAAACACGATAATATTTATTTAGCTGTTTTGATTATATAAAAGGCATTATTTTCGTAGGTTTTTCCTTCTGCACAATTGTCGACTTCACAAGAGCTTTTAGAAGCAATTTCGGTAAGTATTTCGCAGTTATTACTTCGTGTTCGCGAAGCTCATTTGGAACTTCAATAGACGATAAACTTTTCCATGATAGAGCTTGCGATTACTCGAGTCACTAATATTTGAATAAAATAAAACTTTTTTACTCCATAACGAATATATATTGAAAGTTTTAAGAATACGTTCATAACATATTACTTTTCAGTTGATGATATTTGATCATATTATATTTCACGGTAAAACTGCGAACAGCGATTTTAAGAAATGTAATTCACTATCTCTATGTACTAGCTTCTAGTTATAAAAACAATATGATATATAATTATCATAAAACAAAGGAGTCTGACGATCTAATATAATATAGAGCTTCTGGGAAGAAGTCACGAAGAATTATTGGTACTTCTTCTTATACAATTGCGAAGGCGTCACGCTGCAACGCATCGGTCGATAGAACAATGCTGTTTACAAATTAGTAGTTTATAGGTGCATATGCTTTAACAAAATATTTTCACAATTATATTATAAAATGTACACGTATTGTTTTCCACTAGTAGAGCCGCTTATAGAAACTTTACCACATTTCGTATAACAGTATTGTTATAATTTAACATTTCATATTGAGTTCATGCCGTACCACTACAAGGATCATCAATTAAAGTTGTTATACGAGTAATAAATACATTTAACTAGAATTTCACGATCAAAAGGGTTTCATTAGTACAAACTCCTTGAAACAAAAGAACTGGATTTGTTTCAAGAGTCACTCGACCCTCTCTAGTGCTGTTTATTACTTAATGAGAATCTTAGAAAATAAAGTTATTGTGAAGACCTCTACAGAACATAATTATTTTGTATCTGTTCATTGTTAAGGCCTGAATCGGGTAGAATTCCCTTTTAATACCGAAAATTAACTCTAGTTATAACCGTTTTTCTTCTTAGATTCTTAATGTACATATCTAAAAAAAATGTATATTAAAGTTTCAAATATGATAAAGGGCATGGTTGTTTTAATTTGTTTATTTTACAATCAGGTTTTTTGGAAAAAAATAATGAACTGAGGTCGATTTTTGGACTTTAAACCAAAACGCTAAGTCAATATAACGTCAATTATTGTAGTGTTTTTACAGTGTGTTTATGAAATTGAAACACAGGGTATGGTTGTTTTAAATTTTGATCCATATCCAAATATCTTTTTAATAATTTTTATACGTACTTTTACTACGGTAGATTCGCGCCGGTTCTCCGATCCCGCCTTGTAAATCACCTAGCAAGGTCGCTAGCCCCTATTAAGGCCTTAAATGTTTGAAATAAGCTCGGTATAACAAGACATCAATATAGTATCTAAACAACGTAACCGAACAGATTGAAAATCTTTCTGTAATTTTTTTTGGTAAGTACAACAATAGTTTGACATAATAATAAAGCAAAAATTAGGCTTATCTGTGTAGATCAATAATTTAGTACCTACTTATAACATAGTAGATAAGTATATTAAGATCTAACGTTTTACATATGAAGTGAAAAAGCCTACACTGAATTATCCATTTCAGCATACTGCCGAAACGTTAGCTTGTAAAATGCAAAATAGTCGCTGTCAACAGCCATGGATACAAACTAGGGATAGTCCTCAGAGTGACGTAAGATTAGCATAAGTAAATTCGATACTTCTAGGCTGACGACCGTCCGGGATTAATTCTAATTTAGATGGGGCCTGAATATTTATTGACTCGTGTCACATTGTTATCTTAATATAGACGCTTGAAATGAATTAAATAAATCATTCACGGATTCTGTTTGTACTTTCGATTTTGTTAGAAAGTAGGCGTTTATAAAGAGTCCTTTGTTCGACTGGTGTATTTTTGTATGCTTTTTTATAACAAGGTCGAAATAATAAAATCCATATACAGAAAATTCAACTGGTATTTTATACATAATTATACTCAAATTACTATGTTGTAATGTTTTTAAACATCCTTATTATATACCCGTCACCGCCTCCTTGGTACAGTGGTTGACGCGTGAGCGTAGAACCGAGGGGTCCTGGGTTCGATTCCCGGTGGAGACGAAGAAAAAAAAATGTCTCGGTCTGGCAGGACACAGAAGGCTGATCACCTACTTGTCCCTAAAGAAAATCGATCAGTGAAACAGATGTATAATGCATCTGCCCCTTACCCCACTAGGGGACATGGGACTTCACTAACTTTATTATATATCGTTCGGAACTACATACTTAAGCTTTAACTTTACAAGTTGTTAATTTTACAACGACCCACTATCAGTGTGCATTCACAGCAAATGTGTTTAACTCGGACGATTTCCAATCGACATTCTAAACTACCCTCAGGCCTCACTTTGTTTATAGGTATAGGGACAAGCTATGAATTGTTTTCATTCTTTCAATTTTCTGCTAAACTTAGAATCATAGAAAACTAATTATTGTATGTTTAACAAACAATTTCTATTGCAACATGTGCTTATTTCTAATAATCTTAAATTGCAGTTTAATTACAATTTACAACTCACGATTCAAATTAAAGTACTAGTAGCAGACTAGCAGACTAATCTAAAATTTTAAATGTTCTTAAAATAAATGTTCTTAGTAAAATTTCATTAAAATATAAAAAAGCCCCTAAAAATTTTAATCCACACAAAATCGCGGAAATGAATTGCGTAATAAAGTTGTACAAGAGTTTTTGAGCGTCGCTCGCCTAAATTGCCAATGCCTTTATTGCAAACTTAATGAATTGAAGTTGTTTAAAGTTTCTTGTATCTCGGTCTGATATCGGATTCAGATTGGAACGAGGGGGTTTTAATGACGCCGCTGCAGTCGCCTTATACTTTTTACAGCGAGTCGTTTTAATTAAAAAGTGCCGTTCTATGAAATAAAACTGCGCGTGGTAAATCGTTGTGCTAGCGGTCTTCAAGCTCGTTCGGGATTACTCAAGAGTAAATACTTCATGCAAATAGATGCTCCTTTGATTTTAAAGATCAAATTATGATGAGGGTTTTAATTGAAGTATAAGCATTTCACATTTCAATGGACCTTGTAGCTCTAAATAGGTACAGGTAGAGTATACATCCTACTACTATAAAAAGAAGATGTTTTATGATCTTAATAGGTAGGTACTCTGGATATAATATAAACCTTAATTTACAACAAAATTGATTGCAAATACGGAATAATACAACTGTAATTGCTAATACAAAACAAAAAAACTGTTTTCAAAGTATTTAAACAACAATGTTGTGAAGTATCTATCGCTATAAAGGTATAATTAAGTTGATTGCCGTGGAGCTGCCGCTATCAGTTTACGCTTAGCCGTTTGATTAACGATTCCTAAAATAGCTTCTGTAATGGCACTTTCAACTTTTTTGAAAGCAATCATAAAGAGCTTTGTTTACAAAAGATATCTAGATAAAATGCATTAATAATTATTAGTGTGAAATGATATGAAGTATTTAGTAAAAGATAACATGTTATTAAAGAATATATTTTTCTTTAATGTAGTTTAATTTGAGGACTTTCAAAAAAAGTTTAAAAAATGTTGTAGATTAAAAATATCGCGTTTAAAATGTCCTATATTGCGACACATTTTGGTGTTGTATTTATAGAAGTTTAGCGTAGGAATATCGTGAAAACCATTTAATGAAAACTACGAATTGTTTCGTAAATTACCGCAGTAATTGCTTGCATACGAATGGGGCTTGATGGAAGTTTTACGTCAACAAATTGTGAAGTTAAGCCAATCGAAATCATTTCCTACATATTGTTTCCTATAATTAAAGGGAAATCTACATAATAATGTTTCATTTGAATTTATGGGTTACGTGAGTGTGTACTAGCTTTAATCCATTGCGATATTAAATATTAAACCCATCCATGTTGAGCTAAAAAAAGTAACGTTTATATTTTATCATCCATAGGTTTTTTTTTAAACTTTTACTACTTTTTTCTCTTTTAAAAGTACATTCAAAACAGCTCATCGCCGACGCGGTCAGTTTTCAATACACTGTGATTATTTTTTGGTCTTTGGCGTAGACTAGCGAAGCTATTAAAAGCAAGCAGCGTTAACGACATGCAATTTCAGATTACTTCGAAACTGAAAGATAGTTTGTCTTTTTTATGGGATTTGTTCGCAATTTTCGTGTGGTTTGGATTTATGAATACGATACTTGTACGTACAAAAATTTAATTCTGATTAAGTGTCCCTATTTGTTACCTCTATCTTTGGAGTATTATTTTTACTTGTAACAGTACTTAGAATACTTGGACTTATATTGATTTAGTACCTACATATTATTACACTTTCAAGGAGATTAAATAACGGAACAAACTTATTATTCTGTAGAATTAGATTGTGAATTAGCGTATATTTCTAAAGTCATTTGGTAGAATGATTCTCAAAATCAATTTTATTTATAACAACCAACCAAATATCAAAGTTCTAGAAAAAAAAAACGGCTTACAGTAAAATTGACACGACCTATGAATAGCATTGTTTCCCTTTCTTCAATACTACAGAAATAATCGTTGCTAAATTGTCCTAATAATTGTTAAAATAAATTCTTCCACACAAAAATTAATGCAAAAAGCTAAGTTCATTATTACCGCAAACCTTAAATAGACAATGCCAAAGTAACAATAGAATCATAAGTAATTGAGTCAGTAAACATTTGCGGTCGTAATGAAGCGTATGTTAATTCTGTTGAATAGACACTAGAGCGAATAAAAATTAATTTTCATACGCTCTGCCTTTCAATGGTCTGTAGGGGCCTACAGAATTTCCCGTATTTAAAGTCGAGTCTACCTGCAGACATGCTACACAAGTTCAAGCGCGGCCAGTGAAGGGTGTAGGGGCGGCAAGGCGGAAGGAACCGTCTACCAACACGCCTTTTTTGTTTTTTACCGAAAGTAATAAAGTGTTACTATAACATTGCTGGCTCTCCTAACCCGTCGACTAGAGCACACACTCAAAAGAAGCAATGTACATTCACCAACTTGATATTCTCAAAGCTAAAGCTACATTGAGAGTGTAGCGAGACATTTCATAGCGAGCTTTCAGTGTTGTTGTGAAACTCAAGCGAGACGCTACTGTATTGTGCTGCTAGTTTCTCGGAAAAGTCGTGGATATATAATTTCGCGATCATTACGCTCTTGCTAATGTTCGAAGTTTATAATAATAATTTCGATTCAAAAAATTACAAGTGTAAGTTTTTATAGTAGTAATAATATATTTTTTATTATTTTTATGAACATCAATATCATTAGCTGGGACTCCATAAGGAATGACGTATGATTACTATTTAAGTAAACTATAATTACAGGTTCTAAATGTCAACACATTATTGGGTTTTCTATTGAGTATTATTACAGGAAGTAATAAATTATTTCTCTAATACGGAACTTTGAATTGTGATAGTAAGTTGGTGTGATAAGTAAATATTTTGTGAATAAAATAAGTACCTAAAATTTCAATATTTCAAATAGATTTTTGAGAGTTCTTAAAAATTATCATGAAAGTAATCATCACATTAAAATTTAAATAATGTAAAGGGTGTTACTTTACGTACAGACACCAAATTATAATATTATATATTAGTCAATTAATTAAACTCATTAAGTTATTCTGGATACAACCTTGCGTGTGTAATTAACGAATATCCATAAAGATTATTTATTACGAAAAAGCCAATATTAATGAAAGGTTCGAATGATAGTTGAAGATAATATCGGTTATTATCTATTTTCATTTGTGTGGATTATGAGGAATGTGTAATTAGGACAATGTTATTACTTATATTATATACGTTTTCATAATACGATCAAAAGATCGAAATACGTTATTATTATATCATTAGTGCCTAGTATTAATGTTGTGAAATAAAGTCCAATATAAACGTTAAAATTAACAAATACATCAATATTTAATTGATGGAGGAATTCATCAATGCCGAGTCTAAATTACTGAATTTAATTATATGCATTGAATGAAAATTGGATAGAGAATCCTTTATGTTGTGAAGTAGTAATGGTAGCAATATATTTAGGAAATTAGTCATCTGAGATAGTATAGAGTGTAGATATTTTATATATCTTGTACATACATAGAAAAACTTTGACACAATTTTTAAATTCATTTTTTTTAAATTCTCCATAGAACTGATGCTAGGCTTTAAAAAAAGGAAATTACTTGGTTAAAATATTATATAACACATTTTCACGATAGTAGTTTTGTATCTCTTATTATCTCACGTGAATTTTGAATAAAATAGTTATACATAAAACAAAAGTTCAAAAACAAATACGTTTTCCCCTAAAGCTCAATAGTAATAAAATTAGCCGAGTGTTCGAAAAGCAGAAATCAAATAAATCCTCGTTAAAGCCAGCCTCTCAGTTAGTACGGTTAAATCGGTCGTAGGTGTAATTTTTCTTATTCCTTTTTACCTTTTACAGATCCCTGCTACGTGTCCTAGACTAATGGCTAAAAGTTTCGTGATACACGCCTGTTTAATTTTGCTCACGTTTTGCCCAGGTAAACACGTTTTTGCTGCTTTTTTACGTCACATACAATTTTTATTCCCACTTACTTATTGTTTCTTTTTTAACAGGTAAGGGCAATCGTCGGAAGAAAATAATTGACAATTACAAACGTGATTTCTCTCTACAGAAAAGAATTGGTAAGATTTAACGTTAGTTTATTGTAGATATTATATATAGAGCTATGATTATTAAGTTGCTTGTGTTTTGTTACGACTGTGAAGATCTAATTTGAATGTTTATTTTGTAAATTGAGGTTATTCTCATAATAGTGCGATAATATTTGTATATTACAGAGAGTATATTTTCATTGTAGCGATTTAATTTAACGTTATCTAAATATTTATTTAATTACCTGCCTCTTCTGCTTTCTTTTCTTTGATCTTGTAATTCATCAAAATTCAATATCAATGCTAAGAAAATTGAACATCTTATTTATCATTGATATTAAATTTTGATGATGTTGTCGTTAACATGCTTGGTTTAAATTATTTCAGTTCAGTCATCGAATTCACCCAAATATGGCGGGTGGATTTGATTACTGAACTGTATAATAAAATAAGTGAGGTAAAAGTTATATTAAAAAATATATATTTTGTTTATTTCTTTAATACTTACAGAACTTTATTAATTTAATTTACAGATTGGGATAATCACAAAATTTATGCATATAGCGACTATTATAATGAATACCCGAATTATTCAGATATTGATTATGAGTACGACACTTCAAATTATAACAAAAAAGACTTTAAAGATAAACTGACTTGGGATAGTGATGCTGATACTAAGAACGAAAAATCATTTATTCACAATGTACCTAAGAAATCAGAGAATCACAAATTCATTGATGTACCATTAAAAAATAACACAGAGAACGCTAAATTCATTTTGAGTATATCGAACGACAAGTGGCCTAAATTTGAAGATATACTCTTAGCTATGGGAAAGAAATATGATTGGAAAAATGATCGATGGATTAAGGTGAAAAAGAAAATGAAGGATACGCTACAATTGGGACATAAAAATGTAAATAAGAGCATAAACTTTCATGAAAAACATAGGTTTATTTATAGGATAGTGAGATTAAATAGACCTAAGAGTAAAAGAAATATTATATTGGCTGTCACAGCGGTTAGATAGACAACTATGGAATAAAAATATTATGGAGATGGAAAAGCAGATGGATTTTTCATTAGAAGTAACGGGACCAATTTGATTGGAGGTGATTGTTAAGAATCTAAAGTGTAGGTGAAAAGGACTGCGCGTTGAACACATCTTTATATGTATATTGTATATCTTGTTCTGCCATCGACAAAGTTTAGAAAAGCTGATACTTAATATCTTATTTATGTAATTGTTTCTCAAATTCCTTGACAATGTTGTACAGTTGCGTTATACAAATTGCAATAGAGTCTATGCATTGTGTTTAATTACATATAGCAATAGAAAGTGTTTAAATGAATAATAAAGGATTTGTTCAAATATCTTTGAATTTTTATCTGTTTATTAAACCATTTCTGGAAGATTAAAACATACAGAAATTCAAATTATTTTTTCAGATATCTAGTTATTGTTTACTTTCAAGTCGATGTGTAATTGGAGTAAAAAATTAAACACACAAAATATTGTATGTACAAAATGTCTGAATTTTCACAATTATTTCAGCATAGTCCATACTTCTAAGTGAAATACTATAATTATAAATCTGGTGACTGGTGTTCGATGAAAATTCTTTTATTTCCAAATTTACTATATTATAAACAATTACACAACAAACAGCCCCTTTAGCCAAACGTCAAAACGCAAAGGAATAGAATCCGCTAGCGATATTCTCTTATATATAAAATTCTCGTGTCACAATGTTAGTCTGCATACTCCTCCGAAACGGCTTGACCGATTCTCATGAAATTTTCTGTGCATATCGGGTAAGTCTGAGAATCGGCCAACATCTATTTTTCATATGTACCACGGGCGAAGCCGGGGCGGGCCGCTAGTTTAATATATATAATTGTCATAAGCGTACGATATTTCGCTAAGGATTTGTTCACCCTACCAACGACGAAGACGACCACAAACAAAATTTTCATCCAGTCGCAATTTAACAAAATTGTGAAAAACACACTTAAAAATAAAATATTAAAATTTCCTGTCGTTCTGGTGATTGGATTTTTTTTTTGAGAATAATGAATGAAAACATAGATTTTTCGTAGAAACGGTGGCTCCTAGAAAAAAATGTATTGGAAGTTTTTTATAGATAATTTTATGATCTACAATTTTGGTCCCAGGTAATTACCAGGTAATTACCAGGTAATGACCAGGTAATGACCAGGTAATGACCAGGTAATACGATTAACTTACCGTCTCGGCGAAAATCGCAAAAAACCTATTTTTTTATTAATTGACCTCGAAATTTTTTTCTTTTCGATTACCAGTATGTCGGGAAATTTTAATATTTTATTTTGAACGAATTTTGTCTGGATGGGAATTTTGGTCGTTGTCGTCGTCGTCGTTGGTAGTGTGAACGAACCATTACTAAAATGTCATGAGCATATGTCAATAATTAGCGATAGCAGTTTCTATTCCTTAGCGTTTATTCTATTCTCTGCCATTAGTCTCGGCCTGCTGATAAGCTACTTACTATAGAAGCAAAACCAAACAAGAATACATAGCTATAACAACTTAAATAACCTGGTACATGATATATTAGGAAGTTATTTTCACAAGCTTACCTACTCACGCCAGAAGCAAAATTGGGTGCAGCGTAGCGCGATTGCCAATTAAAATTCTTTAAGAGGAACGTACTTTATGTAGCAATCACGGTACGTAAGACCGCGTGATTGAAACTAATTCTATCTATACTCTAACAATATTTGGGTTTTCTAATACCAGATATTAATATTATAAAGCTGAAGAGTTTGTTTGTTTGAACGCGCTAATCTCAGGAACTACTGGTCCGATTTGAAAAATTCTTTCGGTGTTAGATAGCCCATTTATCGAGGAAGAATTATATATCATCACGCTAAGACCAACAGAAGAAGAGTAATTCTATCTATGCTCTAACAATACCTATTTGGATTTTCTAATACGAGATAATTCAGTAATTTCGGTTAGTGCTTTGTTGTTTGCACTGCGGTTGGGGTTAGTTGAGTAAATGTAATTGAGTTATATAAAGTGACCTCTGGGCTTTTAGTTTGGGACAAATCGGGCTATGCAGGAATTGTCACGTAGCCTTGTTTTTTAAGGATAGTTTTTTTTAATGAAAAACTAACTGATATTTTCAAATATATAAACAATTATACCGAATGTTATCACACGTGCGAATTTTGATTACGTTAATTTACATTTCTTGAATAACGTAGGTTTATACAGTACCTATACACACGAAGAATGATACTATAATAATATTCTAAAGTCTTACTTCTCTACCCAATAAAGTCCAAATTATTTATTTGAATAAACATATTTTTGGGCACAATAAACAATTCCATTTTAACTTAGATGCACAACATTTTCAGTATGTGAAAATGATAATAAATTTCCTCTGTGGCTTAGAATATAATATTAAAACGACAATAAAATAATATCCGTTCTGTTGATACTACGAACGTGCTTATAACGAAAACAATAGGATTAAATCAGATTAAACTTCTTAAGCTTGAGGGAACGCGGTATTGCTGGATAAAAAGTAAAATTTATCCACTTTATTTTTCTTAGTTCGAGCTCATCAAAACTGGGGCTCGAGATAAGAACGAATTCAGATGATACTAAAATATTATATTTCGAGATAATAAGACTGTGTGCACTAAGTTATTACAAAAACACAGTATCTAAGAAATGTATAAGCGAATTTCTCTGCGTAGCACTGTGCAGTGCTACGCGTGCTACGGTTCACAGTTTATACACACAGACAAAATGAAGAATCACTCCTTTCTTCTAAATAATAATAATACAGCAATATATTATAGGTGGTGTAGGTAATGTACGTATATATATAAAATTTTATAAAGGATAGTACTATAAGTTCGTTTTTTCTACGTAGGAAATCGAGTAGGCAAACCAATATGGGCTGGGTAGACTATACCGTCATGTCTCATGAAGCATTCACAATTATGTAAACATTAGACGTATACATACATACGTAGGTATCTTACTAGATATTCATTAGGTATTCCTAATGCATTTTGTTTTAATAATACCAACATTAGAATTGAGCAAAAACGAGAGATACCAATAAGGAAGGCATGTAAATTAATTTTTAATGTTATACACAGTTTTGTAATTCATTAATGACCAAGAAAATAGTATATCACGAATCATCATTATATTATCAATACCAACGAACAAAGGCTCTTACAGTCACATATTGCTCTAATTTTTGGTCTTTTAAACGTGCAGTTGATAATATAAAATTTGTCTTCTTATTAAAAAAAAATACTGACGTACTTTATCAGCAATTGCTCACAGCTCCATGGAATTGCTAAATAAATCGGAGTGTGTGGACGTGCCTGCAGTCACCTGCAGTTAATTCAGTGAGCTGGCGACATTGGACAGGTTAACGACAGACTATTATGTATAATATCATTGACTGAAACGTACACTTCAAATGCAGCTTTTCTTTGGATTCAGTTTTATATTTATAGGTTAATAATGAATATAGTAGATAAATTTAAGTTTAAATTGTAACCGTGTTGTCATAAGTTTAATAAAAAAAAGCCCGTACCATATAAATGCATACACGTATTTCAGACAATTAAATAGATATAATATTATGAGTGACTTAATGTGTTTTTGTACTGTTATAAGTAACGCTCGCTTAATGAATAATTAAAATGCATTATTTTTTGATAAATATGAATATACTGACAAAAAAATATATTTTCCAAATGTTAAATTTTTACGAATATAAATGCTTACAGTTTTTTATCGGTCTCGTAAACATGCAGTGGATAATATACGTGTCTACTTGTTCTAAGGGAAATTCAATAGGTATGTAATGAAAAAAGTAATCCAAATGTATTCCTAAAGAAATACGTTGTGAACAATACTTAACACTTAAAAGTAGGTAGTCGATTTGTAATATCATAAAGTGTGATACAAACAGAATACAAACTATTGAATTAAAAGTTATCAATGTTTTATCTCATGTTATACGTACACGGGTGCGTTACTCATATCGATACGTGTAACGTGAATCAATTTTTCATAAACATGTTTTCCGCACAAAGCCAGCAATTTATCAGGCCCATATGTGCCGGGTGTGGGCTTTGTACAAAAAATCGTGGATTATATACTTGTAAAAAACAACGGACGTGATCTCGGCCTGAACGTGACGTGAATAGTGTTAGGCGAAATATGAAATTTATGATTTTTTTACGACCACTATTTGTTGAGAATGAACTTGTTAGTGTTCGGTCGAAGATGGGGCGGAACGGAATTGTTTTTATTTATTCATTTTTTCATGATGGGCTGTACCATTTTATGGTTTGTATCATTTTATGTCGAGGTAGTGTAAATCCTATCCTACATAAAATAATATGAATATGAAATATGAATTGTGATATTTTTATGGTGGCCAAATTGATATCTAATCATGTTCATGTTCAATTTCATTTTCGTTTAATTTTTAAGTACACCTATTTTAATATTTCAGGCCCGAGGTCTTACTTTAATTTCTTTATAAACAGTTTGTAAATAGTTGTCAATTCTGACATCCATTTCAAAAATTAATATTATTTATTTTAAACTTATAAGAATATTAACTGCAATATAAATAATGGATCCAGGTTTAATTCACTCATATATAAAGCTAAGAAAAAATTTTGGACATCAACCGATGTTTTGTGAAGTAGCACCGGTATTGTTGGATTCGATTAATCCGGATAAACAGGAACAACGAAATTACTGCTTACGCAATCCAGTAGATAAAGAGGTTCAGGCATCTGCATCTGTATCTGAAAACTACGCTAATACTAAAATAACAATTCGGCACGACACTGGAGTAAATCACTATGAAGGTGGGTGGCCAAAAGAAATTAATTTCACAGATGAAGAGGCGACTGCAAGATACCGCCGCCGCTTTGAAAGGGATGACACGTATGTAGATGCTGTTTTAAACCTTTATCCCCAATTTGAACACTACATCAATCAAAATAATGGATTGAATGCATACAATATTTATTTTAAAGAAATGAAAAGTCAGAACCCCGTTGAAAAACCATCTATAATGATAAATAGTGTTTACAAAGATCCACAAAAACGGCCCGTAAGTTGCATTGCTTGGACATATGAGGATAAACCAAAGCTAGCCATATCATATTGCGATAGAGCATTTCCAGAGTTTGAGCCTGTAAATAAAGATTTTCTATGTTTCATTTGGGATATTGAAAATCCCAGCGATCCAAATACATATCTGTCTCCACCAACTGCATGTTGGCAACTTGTTTGTTCACCTGCGTCTCCAAATATTTTCGTTGGTGGACTGGAAGATGGAAAAGTGTGTATTTTTGACACTCGTGTTCAATTTGATCCCATACTTATCAGTCCAGCGCATATAGCTCACAGGGATCCTGTTAATGCTTTATTATTCATCCCATCTCGCCTAAATATTGAATTTTTCAGTGGTTCTACTGATGGCAAATGCATGTGGTGGGATATGAGAAATACATCCTCACCTATTGATAGTCTTATTATGTCTGTTCGTATTCCACCTGGAGAACAAATAAGTTTGGCTAATTCAGAAGGTGTAAGTTGTTTACAATATGATAAAGCGTTTCCAACCAAGTTTTTGTGTGGTACTGATTCTGGTCTTGTCATAAGTGTAAATAGAAAAGGTAAAACGTACCAAGAAGTCATGAGCGGTATATTTTATGCGCACGATGGTCCAGTAAAAGCTGTTCACCGGAGTCCATGTTCTTCCAAATTTTTTATAACATGTGGAGATTGGAGAGTTAATGTTTGGAGTGATGATTTATTTTCATCTCCACTTATTTCAGGAATAAGACATAGAAAACAAATTAACGACGTTGTGTGGGCGCCACATAGATATTCAGGTTATATGTCCGTGTGTGATGATGGTAAATTTCGTTTTTGGGATCTTTTGCGTAGATATCGAGAGCCAATAGCTACAATGCCAGTTTCTCAGGATCCTTTATTAAAAATAAAACCTAATGAAGATGGTCGCTTGATAGCTATTGGCGATGCGAAAGGAGTCCTGCATTTATTATCTTTATCTGAGACATTAGTTTCATCAGGTGAAGGAGATAAGCAATTAATGACACAAAGTTTTGAACGGGAAACTCATAGGGAACGTATTCTAGAGAACCGTGTTAAGGAAATAATGCTTAAATTTAAAGCTATAGAAGACAAAACTGATGAAGCAGAAAAAGAAGAAATAGACGAGGAAGAACTATTTAAATCGGTTGAAGACGAATATCAGCGCATAGTTTTGGAAGAAATGCGTCACACTGAGGTCAACACGGGACATTCATTTAACATAGATGATACTATCAGAACCCGTTAAATATATATTCATACTAGTAGTTTAAGTAATTGTTCAATAATTTAAGAAGAATTCATTTTATTTCAGGTTAAGTAGAAATGTTTTGTTGTATTTTTTGTGACTACAAATACATAAATACAATTTTATAACCGTACTTCTTCTTTTAGCCCTTCTGTATAACTATGACCTGTAGCTTAAGTGGCCTTTATGTAGCTTTAATATAAATGTACTTCGGTAATATAAATTCCTCGAAATGTTAGGTTTTAGTACATATACGTACATATACATATTAAGAATTAGTTAACAAACAAAAATAATACCATTTGCTTCTGTATATGGCTGAATTTCGTCGGACCTAAATTTAAAAAAAGCACACGTGACTAATTAGGTTTTCATCTCTACAAAGTCAAGACACAAAATACTTACTTACTAAAAGTTCTTGCTTTCTAATTTAATTGTAAGTATGTGGTCGCCTTAATTGTTCGATGTAATTATTAGTGGCCATTACCGAGTAATGCAATATCCCTTGGCGACAGGAAGCCACTCAACACCCATTTAGTCTCCTTTGATCTATTTACTTTAATTAATGCAATTAACCTCCATCCAACCCATTTTCCTCTACTTGTAGCTGCGTACAGTACTCCCAAACTGATAATGCGCATAGAAAAATTCGTCACTGTTCGGCAACTGTCATATTCCCCGAGCCTCCGAAGACGATATGTATATAGAGTGGTTAAATTTATTTTCTTCATGCATAGTTTATTAGAATTATGAGTTTTATTGTGATTTTATGGTAAAAGAGATAAGTAACGAAATTTGTTTCGATAATTCAATGTAAGTTAATAGCGAGGATAAGCCACACGATTGCGAATATATATCTGTTGTATTGATTTTGGGTACTTGGAAAATTCTATACTTAGAACTATTAAAGTGTCTAACTGAAGCTGGCGTAGTGATGGATGTATGAAAGGTTAAATTAAGACAAAGTTTATATTTAAAAAAAAATATTTTCAAACACTGGTTTACATTTAAATTGTAGAAATCTAATCATTAAAATCTCAGTCCAAAGGATTTACAGAATCAGGGATTATCTCTATTTCTGATATCGTAGAATGATCAGAACTTTCATTATGCTCTTATTAACTTTCACTTTCCCCACTGCTATCTGCTACCTGTGTAAATAATCATTTTATCGGAAAATTCAACTTTGTAACAAAACTAAGAAGGGTATGTAACAGCAGCTCTATGTAATTCCATACAGAGATAATACGTGCGGTCACCACCAATATATAAAGACGACTGACGGATTTTTGAATTTTTTGACTGACAGGCTACCGTCACCTATCGCCCGAATTGTTTTCGATTGTGTATGACTCTGAATTGACTCCTATTTCTTTCGAACAAGGTGCAAGATGCAAGTGCATTGTTTAGGGCACTTACGATTCAATGATTCGGGGTGATTCGGGTGTTTCTGGAAATACGATAATTAGCGAAGATCTGCATGCGCATTATTAATTTTGGAGTACTGTACTTTGACATATAATTGGAAATTAAAGTATTTGTAAATGTACTTAATATACTTTTAATGGCAGAGCATTGAAGTTTCATCTGAAATATTTTTATCCATTTATTTATTCAAAACTATACAAACTATAATATAAATATGATAAAAAATTCCTATTTTTATCATATTTAATCTATTTTTATCGTCTTTTTGAATCATGTCTATTCAAATAATATTTTGTGAGTACATAATGTGTTTAAAATATAAAAACAGACGTGTATAAAAAGGTCTTCCAAAATATAATATTCAAGAGCTCACAATAATATCTATCATAAACTATTTTACTATACTTAATGTGTATGTATGTAACCCACTTCGCGACAGGTTTAAGATTTAACTCAAACTTTGTAATTATTCAAGGATGAGTGACAATACAATATTTTCGTAGGGTTATTCAAGAGTCATTTAAAGGATGATTATTCGTTTTTTTAACTATTATTATTATTAGGTATTAAGTCTTCTCTAGCTGTGTACCGTGTAAATCAATGTGGTAATATCTTTGCAGTTATTAAACACGTTGAAGATAGATAGAATAATTAATAATTAGCGCTATATAGCAATCCTAAGGCGTTATAATAAATTAATGTCTAGTGTAATCGAATCGAAACGTTCTAGAATCGACATGATACAAGCTAAATGCTGTTAATATTATATAAGTTTGTACTTCTATAAATATTAGGAAGGAATATAAACTTTCGATACCGTTTATTTTTTGTCAATAAAACTAAAACATTCAACTTCAACTTACTAATGAACTCGCCTTCGCGTAGCAGTGCAATAATTAGTATCCAACAATTAAATTAGTTTGAGTGGTATACAGTCTACATAAGTGCTTAAAACTGTGTGTACTCGTTACTGGCACATCAATGAATAAATTCAGTGTATAAACATTCATCGTAAGTCTTTAAAAACATTAAAAAAACATTTTTTCTTTCGAAACTATCAACAATCAGTGAAGTTTACGTAGTGTGTTATTAAAACGCATAAGCGACGCTCATTGCACGGCGCTTACGACCTTCTTCTCGGACATTTTTACACTGCGATACATCGTGAACAATATCTTAATACTATTATAAAGGCGAAAGTTTGTATGGATGTTTGTTACTCTTTCACGCAAAAACTACTGAACCGATTACAATGAAATTTAGCACACATAATATAGAGGGTAACTTGGATTAACACATAGGATAGGTTTCATCCCGGAAATCCCACGGGAACGGGAACTATGCGGGTTTTTCTTTGAAAACGCGGGCGAAGCCGCGGGCGGAAATCTAGTTATAATAATATTACCCGCTTGTGTAATTTTCTATGCACCCAACTATAATTAACTAACAAAGGCATCAGCTGGCGCGCTACTACAAAGTTTTTATTCATATTATTCAACCTTTTATTGGACATGGATTGCTGCAAATTATGCTCGAAGATTGTTACTGATAAGGAAAGCATAAAATGTACGTCATGTAATTTGGTTTTGCATTTCTATTGCGTGGACATGACCGAATCAGACTTTAAAAAAATTTTACCCATGAATAAATTGAAATGGAAGTGTCCTACGTGCAAAGTTAAGAAGCATACAGCCGCCCCAGTTTCGTCTTCACCTAAAGCGAGTTTGGCGCCAGCATCGATACTGAATGTAGACACCGATGCGCTAACTCGCTATATGGACACAAAACTCGATAGTTTGCGGCAGCAATGGCGCGAAGATTTAAACTCTGCCATCATAGAAGTCTCCAAAAAATTTGATAACGATATTAACAACCTAGTGAAACGTATGAACTGTTGGGAGGAGCGGTTAACGCAATTAGAAAAGGGCTACGGAAATCATTTGCAGTCTGTGTCGGACAATACGTTGTTACAAGAAAATAATGCACTCCGCGCGGACTTGCAAACGCTAAGCTCTAAGTTTGAAGACCTCGAACAAGCTTCCCGAAGCTGCAACGTCGAAATACAAAATATACCCGAACGCAAGGGGGAAAATTTAATACATCTCAGTTTGGAGATTTGTAAACTGGTGGACGTCGATTTGAAAGACAGCGATATCAGGAATGTACACCGTGTTGCACCAGGCATCCCCTCAGACCGCCCAAAAAATATCATATTGCAACTCACAACTCGCCGGCAACGCGACGACCTGATCGCCGGCGCGCGCGCGCGGCGCTCCCTCACCACTGCTCAACTTTTTGGTGCGCCTACAAACGCCGCGGATGCAACAAAAAATACGCGCTTCTTTATAAACGAACACCTTACACTTAAAAATAAAATTCTTTTTAGTAAATCTCGTATTCTAGCCAAAGAAAAAAATTATAAATACACCTGGGTGAAAAATAGCTGTATTTTGTTGCGCAAAACAGATGATTCCAAGGTCATTCATGTGCGATGTACTGATGATTTGAATAAGATCATATGACTAGCTGTTAACTTTACACTAATTATAAAAAACTTTTTTATAAAGCATGCTAATTTGTCGTCGTTTAAACACGTTTATTGCTTATTTAATAATTATATTAACTATTCAATGTCTTATTTTAATTTTGTATTTGATGCGGAGAGGAACACGAACACTATTAACTCTACAGTCGTTATATTGTTAAAAGGAATAATTATATTTTATTTCTATCCTATATCTATGTACAATGAATTCTAAAACTTTGAATATATTTTATCAGAACTGTGGAGGCATAAAAACTAAACTTACTGAACTAAAATTAAATATTCTTTCGAGTAATTATGATTTAATAATATTGGTCGAAACCTGGTTGACATCATCTATTTTAGACGCGGAGCTTCTAACAGATGGTTACGTTATTTTTCGCCGCGATAGAAATCTCACAATTTCAGGTAAGAAAGGGGGAGGGGGAGTGTTAGTATTTGTCAAAAAAGAATTTAAGGCTGTGAGAACTTCTGAACTCGAAACACCTGAAATTGAAGAAATATTTTTACACTTTCCGTCTAATTCGGGGCTCTTATTAAACGCATGTTATATTCCACCGGCTTCAGGTAACATCTCTTATGATGCATATTTTCGAAAACTTTGTGACGTTTATTCTAGTTCATGTTTTAGTAATTTTTTAATCATCGGCGATTTCAACCTGCCATATATAAAATGGTCTTTTGATAACTCAGACGCCTTTCTTGGCACCGTGCACACTGAAACATCAAAATCTCTAATGTGTACTATGTCATTTATGAACCTAAAGCAAACAAATAGTATTTATAATGAAAATGCGAAACTGCTTGATTTAGTACTATCTAATATACCCAATTGTGTTCAATCTTCTGCTGATCCCTTATTGAATGTTGTCCCTCATCACCCGGCCTTAGACATAGTATGCTCGATATCTGTTTCTAACGTGATGCCTGTGAATTCATTAGCCAAAAGGAACTTTTTCAAAGGTAATTATGACCAAATTAACTATGAAATAAATAATATAGACTGGCTCTCTTTACTGACACCTCTTCCATCGGACAAAGCAATTGATATTTTCTACGCAAA
This sequence comes from Colias nastes, assembly GCA_907164665.1. Lineage (NCBI taxonomy): Eukaryota > Metazoa > Arthropoda > Insecta > Lepidoptera > Pieridae > Colias > Colias nastes. The sequence continues at coordinate 31,947 of CAJQZM010040253.1, read as the reverse complement.
TATTTATAACATCATTAACTCACACATTCCTTTGGTTAAAGTAAAGTCCACAAAATACCCCGTCTGGTTTTCTAAATGTTTAATTCAAGCCTTAAGGCGTAAGCGTAAACTATGGAAGCGGTGGAAGACTTACGGTTCTCTAAGAGACTATCAAGAGTTTTACTTGAACTACGAACTAGAGTGAAACAGCTTCTTACTACATGTCACAATAATTATACGGCTAATATTGAAAAGTCTCTTAAAGAAAATATTAAGTACTTCTGGAAATACACGTCTTCTCTAAAAAATTATAATTCCGGGTATCCGCGTGTCATGAAGTTCGCGAATTCTAAATCTGACGATCCAAATGTTATAGCTGAGATGTTTTCAAAATATTTTCAGTCAGTTTTCGAGCCAACATCTGCTGCGGCATACAATGTGGATAATATTCTCACAGACGATCATTATGATAACACGCACATAAATATAAATTGCATTCGTCTTACCAAATCCGATATACGCACTGCCTTGCAAAACATCGATCATAACAAGGGTCCAGGACCGGACAAAATAGGCCCAGTTTTTCTCAAACAAACCAGTAAAACACTCTGTACCCCTTTGGAGATTATCTTTAATAAATCCTTGAGTTCTGGCTCCTTTCCAAATATATGGAAGCAAGCATACATAACACCTATCTTTAAATCCGGTGAGAGAAATGACGTAGAGAATTACCGCCCCATTTCGATACTTTCGGCCATTCCCAAAGTACTCGAAACTTTAATACACCGTCACATCTATTCGAGTTTAAAACACCTAATCTTAGACCAACAACATGGATTTGTCGCTGGTAGGTCAACCGTATCGAATCTTCTCGTCTTTTCCAATTACTTGTTCAATGCACTGGATCACAAACAACAAATAGAAACGATATATACGGACTTTAAAAAGGCATTCGATAAAGTAGATCACTTACTCTTACTACAAAAATTGTCATTTAATGGAATTAAGGGAAATCTACTGCGCTGGTTTGCCGCGTATTTAAGCAATCGAGTTCAATCAGTTGTCATTAACGGTTACACTTCCACTCAAGTTGCTGTCTCCTCGGGCGTCCCGCAGGGCTCGATCCTCGGGCCCCTGCTTTTTGACTTATTTATTAATGATATTTCACAATGTTTTGAAAAATGTAAATTTTTGCTGTATGCAGACGACCTAAAGTTGTACTCTAATGTTGTTGATACTAAGGATTTACTCCATATTCAGGACGACCTAAATAGATTGGATGATTATTGTAAACGTAATAAATTATTTTTGGCTTACAATAAATGTAAACATATTACTTTCTCTAAAAAAATTAAAAAAATTCCAACAGTATTTAATCTTGGAGGTCACCAACTGGACTCGGTTTCCTGTATTCGTGATCTCGGTGTCTACTTCGACGAATGTTTAATACTTGATCAACATATAGACCACATACTCACTAAGTCTTACCGCATGTTGGGCTTCATTACACGCGTTACTAAGGCTTTCAAGAATAGAGAAGCTCTTATATGTCTCTACAAAACTCTTGTGCAATCTCAATTAGAGTATGCATGTCCCATCTGGAATCCGTTTTACGATATTTATATAAATAAAATTGAGATGGTTCAAAAGAAATTTCTACGCATTTTAAATTTCCGCCTAAGTGGCAGTCGGCAACATTACGAGGATCTTTTGCGTCGTTACAATCTTCTTTCGTTAAGTCGGCGCCGAAATTTAATCGATTCTCTCATGTTAAGAAAAATATGCGTAGGAGAAATAGCCTGCTCAGAACTTCTTAGTTTAATAAATTATCGCATCCCATCCAGATCAACGCGCTCAAAAGATTTATTTCATATACCGACCGCCAGAACCAATATGGGTCTTCGTGTGCCTCTTCACAGAATGTCTAGTTTTTATAATACTTATATGAATGATCTTGATATGTTTTCTTGTTCCTCTTCGTCTTACAAAGCAAATGTGAAAAAACTGCTATTGAACACATAAGAATGTTAATGGTACCTACCTCCGTCTTTATGTAACTACTCATGCTAAATATTAATTATTATCAACTAGGTATGTTTTCCTTGTCTCTCTTATTGCTAGGTGTTGGCAAAAATAATATATGTTCACAGTGGAAACACCACAAGGAGACATCTTCATGTATCTGTAGTTAATATAAGATCTGTTTTGTTTTATATGTATGTATGTCTCTGTATGTTTTCCAATAAAGAAAAATAAAAATAAAATAAAAAAATAAAAATGTCATGATTAAACTCTTATGTTAATTCATTTAATAAGTAATTTACGAATTTTAATAAAATGAGATCAGAATTCCTATAAGGTTCCCTATTTTTTTTATTTTAAATAATCCGTTTTCTTTTTATCAACTTTTCTTCAGTTCTTGTAGAATATTTCAAAGTTAAAAAGCAAAATGCAATCTCCAAAATGTTTAACGTTCTTCCTCAACTAAAAACAAAAGATCAAGATTGTGCCTTTATTCGCAAACGTTAATAATTCACTCATAATTGCTCAAACAGCATTGCCTTTCCTCTGTCTTTGTAGATCTGAGTAAATAACAGTTAATATAATATTTGATTTATTATCTAATCGTACTTATACTTGTATTTTTTTCATTTTGATTTGATATTAGGGTTCTTAGAAAGGTCGCACTGAATTATATTAATCATCTCGTTGTATAAATATTGTATTGTTAATGCTTGCTCGAGTTTTTCTTAAATATTCTATTGCTTTTTATGATTGAGTTTGATTTATTTTACTGTACCGTATTAAAAGAGCATAATCTTACCTGTCATGACTCTTCACTGTAATATATTCAAAAATAGTTATTTATACAGGAAGATTACTTATGTGTTACTTATCCTCATTACAAAATTAAACGAGTATAATAATTCTTGCGATGTATTTATAAAATTGTTTGTCTACAGGTTGATAAATTTTTTTCTATACTTTACTGTAATCATATTTTTTCTAGATACTATAATATATCTAAGTGTACCTAGGGTACCTATCATTGTTCTTAGCCCTCTAGTTTTCAAAGCAACAGCGCACTGTTTATAAAGTTCTTTACATCCGTGTCACAAAACAATATATTTTGGTATGAGGAAAAAATTGGTTCTCGAAGAGAGAGCAATATGCAACGTTGTGGCAGTGTACCGTGAAAGAGGGTAAACTTAATATGTACAGTGTTTGTATGAGACACATTGGTTTTAATAGGATGTTGGTCTGTTGCTTAGTAGGGTGCTGAATTTGATTGCTTTTCTTATCCGTTTTTTTTTATATGAATGCAATCGATACGGATATAACATATCATTAATTTACGCATAGATTTTTCTCACTTTTGTTTACGTTCAGTTCATTGTAGAGTCCGATGAATTTATTTTTCACCTTGTTTGCGTATCTACTTTGCCTATATTTTCTTCATGGACTACTAATTAAACTGCATCATTAAGAAATAAATCATTAAGAATTTTTGAAAGCTAATAGTTATATTAATGAAGTCTAGTTAGTTTTTGTAATGTTTTTAGGTACATATTTCATGACCTAAAGCATGAAAATAGCCAATAAGGTAGGTTATATTATAGGCAGCCTAGTTTGTGTAATTCCATCGAATGAGTGTTGTTATAAATGTGAAAAGTCAAGGTTAAACTAAATTGACTTTCATGGGTCTTGTAATAGCAGCCAATTGACGTATAAAATATTGAAACTAGAGGCTAACTGAGACATTCCAAATGATAACACACAATTTAATTAAAGTTAAATCCCGTGCCAAGGATCTCTAAGGACCCAAGTGTTAATGGGAATAATTTCAGTTTTTTTAACAATAGGTTTTACCTGAAGAAAGATAGGTGCCTGATAATGTATTACAGTTGTTAACAATATGACTGTTTTACTATGATTATGTAATATATAAGACAGTAACATAAAATATGCATATTTTAAAATTATAACGTTTAAAGTGTACATATGTTCGCGCTTCGCATTTTTTATTAATTTATGTAGCTACGCGCGTAGGGACTTTTCATCTTGAAGGGAACTTCTCTACCCTATACTTGGGCACCCTCTACGCATGTCTTTGAATTATCTATCGTTATATTCATACAGCAACGAAAATTTGTCGCCTGTTTTATGTAGGTATGTGTCATAGCAATACGTGCAGTGGAAGACATGTTGCCGACGTGCTATGTTAGTTTATTTAACGATCTTAAATTATAAATCTTTATCTATAGAAAATAATACAACTGCAAAATTGCTACACAGTTTATTTTTAATCTTACAATTGTACCTCAGCTCTTTGACTTTATACATTTGAGCCATATTTCAGCACTAGTTTAAGCAGCATGTACAAATTAAATATTAATTTAATCTGTGAACAAATTTGATATAACTAAATCCTTGGGTACAATTTCATCTTGCAGGAATTACTTGCAGCGTTTGGAGCAATTTGAGAAAGCAATCCTAGCTTACAACGAGGCTTTACGGTGGAATGTAAGTACAACATATTCCACGTAATTACAATTTAAACATGTTTCTAATGCTCTTTAATTGTCTCGAGTACATTAAGGACGGGTTCAAAGGACTGCTTGAAGATCGAACGTTCACAGCCTCGGTTTAGATATGTATATGGAACTGGATGATCATATAGGATATTATGATAGGTATCTAAAAAATTGGTGTATAGTAATATCAAAACTCTTTTGTGATATAGGAAGGAAAACTACTTTCGGATCAATTTTAATTAATAAATTTCAACATTAGATAAACATATGACGATAATTAGTAGGTATTCTACTATTAAACTTATGTACTTACATTATATTAATAGATAATATCGTCTGAGTCTGTAAAAACAATTATGTTTTTACATGTAGAATAAAATAATTCTTACAGAAAAAAAAAATATAATTTTATTCGTTTCAATGATAGGGAAGAAGCTGAAAGAAGATGCTTTTTCAATAACAATTTTAACTCGATTGATATTCAGAGCTATATATTCAATTCGCATCCCATAATGGTTAGGGATAAAAGTTCTACAACTCCAACAAAAAACTTTATGAAATTCTGTAATTGTCTGTCAAGATTTAGGCTTTGTACTATCACGTACTATAGATCAGTACCAGAAATAATATTTTATTGATTCCTGTCTTTTCCTAAACACATAGTAAACCCATATATATATAATCATCTAAATAAATTATTAAACATTAATAGATTAACTTGTGATTTAAAAAACAAAACAATGAATTGGCTAAAAACACTAAATTATGATGACACAGAAAACCTCCTTGCTACGTCATACACTGTATAATTATTACTTTTATATTATTTATTTAACTATAACCACGTATAATCATAAGCTAGTAAATATTAATTGCTATTTAAATTCGTTCACTCACAAACTCGTGCTCATACATAAACCGACAAATCCAAACACACACACACACACACATACACTAACACAGACACGCCCACACACACAACACACAATACACAAACACATCACACACACACACAATCATACACTCCACACTTAACTATTAATATTTAGTTATAAACAGTTTATTTTTTTCATGTAGATAACTTATTTTAAGTTAAGGAAGAGCGGGTCCTCCTGACACAGGTTTTATCTTAAACTTACTAGGAGGACCCTACTACTCCAAATTGTGTAAAAAATTTAGAAACGAAATAAACTATTTTTATTTTTATTTATTTTTATAGTATTGGCATATCTATAGTAATTTTAGCTCTACAATGAGCATATTGGATGTTTGCTGATAAAAACAATTTTAATAACGGGTTGTATTTAACCATAGCTTCAGAAACGATAAATCATAGTCTGCGGTTCTATGTCAGTTTTGAAAAGCGTTAGATTTCAGTAAGTGATAATGTCAAGTGGTCTGTGTAACATAGTAAACTACACCGCAGATATAATTAAGCTGATTCCATTTCGAACCATAAATTAATTATTATAGGCTGAAATAATAAATAACTAAGGTGAAAGTTTCACTTTAGCTCAAATAAGAATAAGCTTTCCATGTACCTATTTTCCACTTTAACTCACTTTTCTTTTAATACACTTTATATATTATATGAACTACTAACTATCTCTTAATGCCTGATATTCAAATTCTATTTTGCAACCGCATACATGCAATCAAGCATTGTATAATAAATCATTTGCATTTCCCAGGGTTGGAGCACACTGTTTGTATATTAACGATCTTATATAGTATTCTACCTAATATCTTCTGCAATGCACAATTCTCCGGCTGCCATTGTATTAGAAACATTAAAAATATTACCTTCCATATCCCGTCTGTATTTTCTTCAAAGCTCAATTTTGTTTTCTCTCATTTATGATAGAACGATGAAATTTATTTCATAAGTTCCTCGTCGCCAATAGCACCTTATGAAAAATTACACTAGTTTCTGTCTTAGACGGTATAAACAAAGGTATTACGTACGTGAGTCACAATCCTCCAATTTGTTTGGAATAAGCGATTCCATTATCTTTTCTGGGCTAAAGCCAACTCTATCTTTAAAGGTACACTTTGTTGAATTATTTACGAGTATGTGGGTTACGTTTTCTTCAAACTTACTGTTAAAAGGTCAGTACAATAGACGTCGGAATCTTCATAAATAATTTCAGCAGTTTTCGTCACTTTGACTTTTTTGTTCTAAAAGTTTGCGAGTGAAATTAGGGTAGAACTAATGGTAACATTCATATAATATGCTGTTTTTATGAACTGGGTCAAACGTCGTAGGTACACTTAATATTACCGAGAATTTATTATTGCAAATAAGATGTATTTAAATTAATTGTACCGTAAATTTTAACAAGCTGCGCTACTAAGTGTGGTGACTTAACAACTGAAATTTTCATATTTTTATTAAACATCAAATCCCCAATAGTCTTGTTTTTGGTCGTACCGATTTCAAACACATAATTTGGTTAGATATGAGCCTAATATCTATCAAAAACATTGTTGCGTTTTGAGACTGTCAATTCAAAGCTATTTCTAGTGTATTCAGATGCATTATTTTGAAACATCCTGTCTCTGGAGCTAACCCAATATTGTATTCTATAACCAGAACGGTGACAGATGGAAAGACATGCCAAATTTCATTTCGTCAGACCTCAAAGGGGGGTTTTATCCTGGCGAGTTTATTTAGAACAACATTTGAGCAATTTTCAAATAGTTTGAATGTTAACGTATTCTTAAAATGTGTTAGTATGTACGTATATTGTTCATCGTTTGAAAAATAAAGGTTTGGAGTAAGTTGTCCAAATTAGGAGAGAGGATAATAAAATGGAAAAAATAATAAGTCATGACTCAACTATTTGGTAAAGGTAGCGTTTCAGAAGTCAATAGATTTTAAAAAGGTTTATTTGCTAGTCTAGAGTGATGCAAATAGGGTGTATTTAATACGTTTCAATGTGTTTTAGAATGGCGACGTACGATCTCTGCTCGGAAGGAGTTTGGCCCGAGCCAAAGCGACGCATTATGCCGATGCATTAGCTGATGCGGCCCGTGCAGCTGGTGATCATATACTTTAACCTCATGAATAGAATAAGAAGATAGTATGTAGTAGTAGTATTTTAGAGAAATGATTGGTTTGTAATATGGACATGTATAATAAACAAAAGATTTTAATTTTCCATCAATATGTTGGATAATGCCAATGTTTAGATAACAAAATTGTGTTACGTATTTTGTATCAATATTTTCACAATAAATAGGTTAATGTGAAAATATTGATACAATTCATGAGCTAAATAATATATATTCCTCAATTTTAGTTAAAATCGAAAAGGGGCGTGCTTGTTTATATAGATTATTTTATTTATTTATACACATAAATATTTTTAAAGCAATATGTTTTCACGAAAGTTAAGCCAACTTACGTAGAGTAATTATACTGAACGCATCGTTCCGAGTTTGTGACAAAGGAATAGAAAACACAGAATGTAAGGTACGTTGTAATTAATTTTCGAATAAAACTTTAACAGAACTTGAACCAGATAACCCGACGGCACTCCAGATACGGGCGCAAACGAATTATGAGAAGTGTGCATTTGAGAGGGCGTTCCTCCTCGCGTGTAGGGGACAAATGCTTCGGAAGTATCCACCGAACTTCGCGGAATGTACCCAGTGTGCTGAAGAAACGGTATCATAATATATTTAAACATAATATGTAACGAGAGGTTTCACTGAATCGCGCGTATGAAATACAGGTAAATTAGCTTGGAGAAATTTTTGCGTTTGTAGTAGTGTATGGTCAGCAAATAAAATAAAACAACATTTTATTTTTAGTTTTTATTTTATATATATAAGGGATTTTAAATTAAACTATATGTGTTTCTCCTCTGAAAAAGATGAGACTTTATTTTAATATTTGCACATTTAACATACGTATAACTTTTACATTAACAATGTTACTAAAATGAAAAATTTACTAACCTGAAAAAGAAACGACATTTAAAGTTTAATTCTTTAGTTTGAGAAGTCAAAGGCTTGCCTCGACCATGTTTTAACACTGGAGCCATTTTGAATTAACAATATAAAGTTACAACATTTACACACAAATTAAACACTTCAACAAATATTATAACAATACAAATAATAACAACAATCAACAAATACAAAATTTAACAATTAAACTACTAGACCGGGAGATATTGACACAAAATTTCGAGTCATTTGTAACAAAAAATTTTTGCAGATTTTCGGCGGTATGGCGACCATTTGGAATCGTCCGAAAAGTATGGCATGGCGATTTTCGTAAATAGCTGCACGACGATGGTTACCTGTGCAAAAGTTAGCCTGGTACAAATGGTTGAATTGTTTTTTTTTAAATCAACACATTCGCGTCGGTATGGCGGGCTGTAAGTCACACCGGAAAAGTATGGCATGACACTACCGCCTACTTCTTTTTTATGGGCTGTCGGTAAATTCTAAAATTTTTGTGTTACAAATCGTTTGACTTTCGCTATTTTTCCGACGAGTTCGACTAACGCCCACGCGACTAAGCCGCCGGTACCAGTGTTCACACCATCGTTTTTCTTTTTGTCATTGCGTACTAAGACCCCTGTAGAACCGCCATCCTGTTACAAATGACTCGAAATTTTGTGTCAATATCTCCCGGTCTATACGTAATAATTATAATTATTGAATGAAATGTGTGCTTTATGTTCTAACGGTACCAAACGACTGCACGTGGCACCTGCGGACAGCGTAAACTGGTTTATTCTGGTTTTGTGCGTGTTTCCACTTTCCACTATCAAGTGACGATTTATTTATTTGTTTTGTTTCGTAATTATTATGGTCAAATATTAATTATGAAACAAATTATTATGGACACGATATTTTATTGTTTCACGGTAGTCGCCTTGTCGTTTGCTCAAGGACGTGAAATTGAATGATATATTTTTTTTTTATAAAGTCAAAACCATTTTCTTTCAAATAAAAACTTGTTTTTATTGAAAACAAAAGTGTTGCTAGGAATAAGTATAAAATTAAATAGTAATGTTAGGATATCGAAACATTTTTGTATAGGCCAGAACGATATAGTGGAAACGCGCTCTAAGATCTGAGTAATATACACACCACTACATATGCAAAAATTTCTCCAAGCTAATTTACCTGTATGTCTCTATAAATATACAAACTTCTTGACGTCATCAATCAGGGTCTTACTGGCCGGTGCAGTGGACTGGTAGAGAATTCCTTTATCTATCAATGGAGAAATTCCAATTTCTTGATTATTAACACCGAAACACAAAAAACCACAAGGCCGTTCTAGATATTATAATGTTAATATTGTAGGTACTTATATTTAAAAACACGTAAAAAGTTTAATAGACATAGTTTTACCACTGAAACATGATTCAGCTATACCAAAATACCTAAATTCTATTTGATAGATACAAAGACCAAATAAGGAGAAATAGAAGTTAATAAATTCTGTAGAAATAATTAACCATTACATTGTTTGTTCGAGGCTAGTGAGCAACAATAGCAAACATTTAATTAGTAGTTGGTGTGTCATGAAAATAAATCTTTTTATTCGTATATTTTCTGTTTCTGATATATCATTTATTTTTATTCAAGTAATGAACATTACCTAGAATACTTTTCTAGTATATATTATTATAGTTTTTTGGATTCCTATTCGTTCGAAGTAAACATGGTATAATTATCCTTATAATAGGTACATCAATATAATATTTAATATCACAATATCATCCAGTATATAAAATACCTTTTTAAGGTCCGAGAATGCACAGGCAAAAGTGCGACCAAAGTTTTGTCTTGCGTACGAAAGTATTCAAAACAAATCGAATTAAAGAAGGATTCAGCAGATGGCATTGTACGGAATGTACCAACTCGTAGACTTAGAATGCAGCCACAGCAAACACAACGCGTATGTAACTTTTGTTTATTAAGTTTATGTGACTTTGAACTGTATCCAACGTGTTCCAATCATTTTTAACTAACTCGTTATATCTTGACTCTTTACTTTTTACATCTTCTTATTCTAAGTAAATAAATGAGGTGAAGTAGATAAATCTCAAGAAAAGTTTCTTAAAAATATTTCGAAATTTAGGTACCTATTTCTAGAACAACTTTTTAGTTCTTAAGTTTACAGTTCGTTGCTTATCGCTTGCGAATAAATACTGCTAATATTTTATTGATTCCCACTTCTATTGTTAAGAATAAGTATCTTAAAATTACTGTTTCAATTTGAAGGTTGAAGAAATGTCTCGTGTAGAAAAACAAAAAGCGGAACGAATATCTCGCTTAATGGCGTCTAAATACTTGGAACAAATGGCCCATGACAAATACTTTCTCACTCAGCTATGTAAGGATGAGCGTCTGCATTCAGCTAATAGACAAGGCTCACAGAAATTACAAGAATTAGCGAATAAAGCTTTGGCTGATGTGGAAAAGCGACAGGTATGTTGGGACAAATATTTTTCATAGACCTGCCGCATATTCTTCGTGAATCTGGTATCAAAAATCTTGCCTACCAGGTTACTTTTTTCTTTTAATTATCTCCCTGCTAAATATGTATTTTAGGAACTAGATTTTGTTTAACAATGAAGTACTTAGGGGTTGGAAATTCATAATGGGACCAAAAATAGATAATAATATAATGTTTGTAGGTTGTCTTTTGTGTATCTCTACACAATTATTTATATTTATAAGAGATGATTTATAAGAGATGATATTTACACAAAAACAGCTTACTTTGTTATTTGTATTTAGGTTAGTAACATTTTCAAATAAATTTTATGAAGGCGTTAATATGATAAATAAATCATATTTTCATTTATAAATTCATAAAGATAGTCTGATAAAACAGTAACAAGAGTCTTTGAAACCAATTAGTGCTGGGTACTAAGAATTTAATGTTTTACCACCAGGAAGTTCTTCGAGAGCGTAGACCACTTTACGCCGCGCGGGCAGCTGAAGCCGAAGCCCGTGAAAGATTATCAAGAGCTCGAAAAGAAAGACTTGGTAATGCTCAAAAACAGCACATTACTGATGCTGAACGACTAGTCAGAGCAACTCAAGCAGTGTATGAAGAACGCAATACTGCAAAATGTCTGGAAACAGCTGAATTTGCGATGGAACAAATTTTAAGAAAACCAGCGAATTTATTGCCCGGAAAAGATAAATATATCCAAAAATTGCAAGAAATCGTCGCTAATGCATTTCTGGATCAGGTAAGAATAAAGAAAATAGGCAGGTGAATCGTTATTTTAATCCAACTGAAAAGCAGATTCCAACTGAAGAGCAGTCTGAATGGAAAATACATTTCCTGTTTCGCATTATTAATGTTTGAATGAGAATCGAATAATTTGCAAATGTCTCGATGTGCACGCCAATTTCCTGAAGTTTTTTCATCGAACGTGTATCTGAATGTCGATATTTTATTCACAGAAACGTGTCAGGGAAGAAATGAGTGAGGCAGATCGCGAAAAAAGAGCCTTTATACTGCTGGGGATTGCGATATCTCGTGAACCGAGTCACGATTCGATCTTGCGAGTGCGCCCCCCCGCGCCGCCGCGCGATGCAAAGTAAATGATAAGATCGTTTTACATTTTACAGGCGAAATAGTGAAGAATGCAAAAAGTTGTTCGTTACACTATTTATTACATTATGCTAGAAAATGTGTTGCTACGTACGATTTAATATGGTATTAAAGTTGAAATTAACAATGAAGATTAAGGTAGTGATTGTAGTGAGGATTATATGAACTATTTGCAGGAATTTTCGTTATAAATGCTGCTGAATTTTAAAATAAACTTCATATTATCAATTTTAAAGCATACACATTATTTTCTAATGCTTTAAATAATAAAATAACCAAATTATTGTTAAGCTTTATGAATTATTCAATATTTTAAAGTCGGAAGATTTTGTTGTTTTATATCAGATCTTTAATCCAAATTATGTTTACAACCAAAACTAAAACGAAAATTCTGCCCAATAATTAATATTCAATTAGTTAATTTATTCATAACAACTTTCTTGTAAACAGGTTCGCAAGAAGTCGAGCGAAATCCGGAATAAAAAAATCTTAGCTTATATTTCACTCTAGAATGAATTGAGACGCGGTAGTTATGCTTGTCTTAGCATAATAATTAGACTGGTAACCTTATATTACAATAGATAAAGCTACGAAGAGTACAAAAGATAATTAAAATAATTACAGTGTACCAAAGCTCAGCAGGGATAATTTGAATATCAACGCTATTTGTCCTTTCCTATCTTCTTTACTTATTCGAAGAAAACAAACAGTCAATAAATTATATTCTTTAATCATAAGTCTCTTGAAATTATATTGTATACTTACCAAAAATAATTTATGTACATAGAATTTGTAAGGGAAGGCACTGCCTTCTGAGATACAGGTAATAACCTAGTTCAGAAGGTAGAGCAATATTGTAATGTTATATTTGAAGTTGCGAATATATTTTATTTTATTTATTATTTTATTATAACGAACTAGGTGACTTTTATCTATAATAGTAACATAACATTAATATAAATCGTGGTTTTAGACGTCGCTTGCGTACATTGGAACGTGCATTATCACAGAGCACGCGGGCATGGGAGCGGTGTTATATCTTGCATGAACTGTCCCGCCTGCATGCTGATACCAAACAGGCTCATAGGGCTAAATTCTTCGCACTTAAATGCCAAACAGGTAATTTGTTTAGTAATTCAAACTAATATTGTAAAGTGTGTATACCACGAGAAAGCTACCGTTACCGAGTAATTGCCTGTATATGCCGGTTTTTTATCTCAAGTAAATCAGGGGCATTCAGCTAATTAATTATTGTATCGTAAATCTTGTCGGTAAATTCTATAATCTATTGAATGAGTCTGATTGGAAGAATCAATTTGTATTAATATACAATGGCGAAAATATGAGGCAAATAATCTTCACCGTCCTAATCAATGGCTAGGAAAAACGTCAGAAACAAAGGTTTGATAATAATGACGCAATAATGATGCCCATTTGCTGGCGAAAGATTTCTGTTTACGTAAATGACGTCTTTGATACCTAAATTCAAGTGATTTTTATCAATTGGATGCTCTTCTAAAGAGTATATTCAATAACGATCTTAATATCATTTGTATATCACTTATCACTTATTTTTTTTAAACGACATTGATTGATATTTATATTAGATACCTATGACCTATACACATATTACATGTTACACTTTATCGTAATAGTGAGATCGAGATAATCTGTTAAGTGAGAATAAACCAAGTTGGAATTATAACCCTCAAATGCAATAATTCTTCTCTTAAAGTCACGCTTACAAAAATATGTTATTTTACACAGAAGCAAGGTCTTCCAATCAACGAATTTGGTTGCTCAACACAACGTTTCTCCTGGCACGCTGCCACTTGCTACAAAATAATCGACCAGAGACAAGGGCCACTCTCATCGAGGGGGCAGGATTAGCCCGAGCCTATGGGTATCATGATGTCGCCGCGTTTTTCGATACGGTATCATTTTCCTCATTATCGATATTTCTATGGCCTCGCTTTTGTTTTAATATAAATTTTCGTTGGGTTGCTTTGATACAAGTGATACTTATTAATAATTATGCATAGTCTTTAAATTATTTACGGAAAACAAAAAAGCTTGTATTTTAATAATATATTATAAAGTTTTACATTTTTATGCTAGACTATGTTAATCAAACCCCTTAAATATAAAAATTAATACCGCACGTTACACATCATCGTTATTTATTTCTTTTTTATAATAAAAAACACACAAAATAAAGTTCATATTTACCAACGGTATTCGTCCAATATCGTAAACATGATAAAATTGAATGAAAATAGTTCAAGAGAGATACTTGTTTTGCGATTTTTTCCACTCTCATTTCTTTCGTTATTCGCTGCAATTTTCTGCGAAAGTTTTCAATAACGGTGAAAAATAGCTAGCGAAACTAAAATATTAACATTTTAGAAGTTTAATATTAATTCTTGCAGTGCGTTAATATTTCGTTGGAAGGTGAAATTGCTTCAAGTGACGCAATATTGGAAAAACGGGAGAAGGCGATGGTCAGTTTGATGCAGGACGATGACCTGAGGCTCGCAGCCGAACACCTCTTTAGAAAAATGTCTGTCATACCCGCTTCAAGGTGACACTTTGCCCTGACATTGTTAAACCTTCAGCGCATAAGCACATATTGATTTAGTTTTATACTTGATAACGCAAGAGGCCCGTGAAGGTGTCCTTTTCCTTTGTGTTTGGTGCAATTACTTTTTGGTGTCGGAATGTTCTAGAATCTAGATTCTAGAGCAAGCTTAAAATATATTGTTCGTATGATTGTTCGCAATAAATAATGCAGGTTTGTTAAGTATATTTTTTCATAGGTAGGTACCTACTGATCATAATATATATAGGTTCCTATGTAACATCATAATATTATGTACATCAATAGCAATTTATATTTAGAGACATTAAAGTTAATGCAACGACTGCGTCTGATACGACGTGAACTAAGTAAGCGTTATTGATGCATCACTAACCGTACATTACATCTTTGTACATAGAGTGCTTTTAATGTGTATGTCGCTGTAACATCAGTCAGTCTCAAATTACTTTCATAAAAGTTACTGCTTAATTATATTGAACTGAAACTTCTTTAGGAGCGTTGAGAGTAAAATTTTAAGGTCGCGTCATGGCTATAGAGTCACGTCATGAAGTAAGGCGAAGATTTTGGTATCTTTGAATCTTGCCGAAGTTTCACTTCTGACACGTGTGCTCGGCACACACGCTCTTTTTTTTTTGAAATCTGTTTAACCACAAGGCCAAGTCTAATTGCCAGATATATCAACAACTAGAATTTTCTATTTAATCGTACGAGTCACGTAACCCATTTGTTAACTTAAAAGTTTAAAAACTTGAAAACAATTCCAATTTCAATGGAATTAAAAAGCTTTGAATTTTAATTTTGTTGGTAAAGTTCGGATATTTGTTTTTTTTACATCACTTAAAATCCCTCATTCTATTGATCTTGGATTCTTCAACACCGTATAAGAATAGAAGATTCTGTTATAAATCGAAAATATGTACTTTTGTGTATCTACGCATAAAATTTCACTCTTATTTTTTCACTCTTTCGATATTTTCACCTCCAATGTTATTTAAATGCCGTAACTCTTTATACACAGTGTAGGTAGCTATTATATTTTCTTCGTAGGATAAGTTGAAAACATAACTCTTAATAGTTAATACTTAGTTATAGGTACAATTTACAAGAAAGTACTTATAAGAACAATCTTTTGATTCAACTGATTAGATCAAGAAATCTGTGTTTTTGTTTGCTTGATTAGTTAAAGTAAAAGTTATTCAAGACGCCCGAAGGCTTGAATTTGCTTAATGACTTCTGTCTTAATGACTAAAACTAAAACACAGGCAGTTAACTTTTTTCCGTAGCTTCTTAAGTACAAATCTATTGAAAAATTAAGCAATATATTATTATAACGTGCAATAATTAACCACAAAAATTCCAATTGACAGAATTTCATTGCCAAAAGTATAATTAAATGATCTGCTTGTGTTTACCAAAAATTTTCATCGAAATTGATATTTTATACCGTGTATTTAATCTTGACTGTTTTGACTGTAAAGGCATCACCCGCAAAAAGGCAATTAATTTTTCATTAAATGCTCAGGATTTATAGGCATTTCATGGAATTTATGTTTGCGATACTTTTAATTAATAAAGGGAGTAATGTTTTATATACTTTTTTGTATGTGTGTTCAATTTCACTAAAAGTGAGTCTAAGAAAGTTTTATTCCATAAATAAAATATATATTGCATACTGTACAACCTTAATTGCCCGCGTGTTTTTGTTTGCCGATTAGTCTTCTATACATTACTCAGCTTCAAAAATACATGTATTTCAGTACCAAGCAAGTGCATTTTATAACAGGCGATTTCCGATAATATCCATGATATATGATTTGTCCTATTAATCAATTGGAATAAAACATTTTATGAGCCTTAGCAATCAACCCTTTATGTAACTTTTCAATGGAATATATACAGGCTTTGTTACATGTTTTTCAATATAAGCCAAGTGCATTTTATGACAAGTGATTTTCGATAACGATCGGTATGATATCTCTAAACATTCCTCGAAGCTTCAAAAAGACATGTATTTTACGGCACGCGATTTTCGATATGATTTGTCCTCTCCAGATTCCAAGCTTCCGAGATACTACAGATATAATACCTACCTATATATTTTTCTGTATAAGCCAAGTGCATTTTATTACAGACGATTTTCGATAATGCCCGGTATGATTTGTCCTCTAAACAGAAGCTTCTAAAAGACATGTATTTTACCTCCTCTGTCCTCTTCTGATTCCTCTCAAGCTACAGAGAGACATACTACAGATATGTGTATTTCAGTATAAGCCAAGTGCATTTTATTACAGGCGATTCTCGATAATGCCGGGCACTCGCGCGGAGGACAGCGCGCCAGCTGTCGGCCGCCGCATATCGATTGCGCCGCGCATTCAACCGGCGAGGCTCGCTCATAAAACTCAACATCCACTCGGCTTTCAAGACTTTGATATCTGATCTTTATGTGAATTTTTGATAAATATATTCGGATTTTTGGTTTGTGATTTTATGTCTCTATTTAAAACTACTACCTAGATATAGTAGATAGTTAGTTGTAGATATTACTTTTACGTAAAAAACATCTATTACCAATATAGTGTGGGTGTGGAATGTTGAATTTATAAAATTGTTGATTAGAAATACCATTTCAGTATGTACTCAAATAAATTTTTGACATGTGTAACAGTGTTACAGCAAATAAAATTCCATTCAAATTATTATCAAAACCTAATCATCGAACTAAATATTATAAACACTAGGCATGACCTTTCACGTACCTTATATATTATAATGCAATGCCTTAATTATCTAGATTCTAGAGTACCTGTTAAGATGGAATTTGCATCTCCACAGCTAAGATCACCTGTAGAGAGCAGGCATTCAGGCACCAGGTGTGAAATTGTTCGTTAAACAATGTATTTATACGACGCGAATTCTATTTATACAAGTGTTAATTATTTACTAATAGGTTCGTTTCAAATTGCTGTACGTACTATCAATTATTTTTCAGTTAACTTGCCGCCTGCAGCTTCGTGGACAACATGTTTACAGCGTAGGCCGTTCCGCATACAATTTTTTCCTCTTATCAAATAAATTGAGATAAAAAATAGTACGAATATTACAAAGTTCGTTGAACTTTACAGGTACAATGCGTCCTGATTTACGATGATAGAATAGTGTATTTGAAACTATTATAGCGACCCGCCCGCGGCTGGCAAAGGGGGTGAACCTTTGTCCCAAACCCAATAAATGACATACTAAAACCTTCCTCTATCTATTAAAAGAAACCGCATCAAAATCCGTTGCGTAATTTTAAAGATTTAACGTATCGACATATAGGTTTATAGAGACAAAGAAAGCGACTTTGTTTTATACTATGATGTAACAACAAAAGGTTGAAAACTTAAAAACCCACACATAAATACCGACACCTACATTGCACCTACGTTTATAATGCAGCGCTATTTTTAATAACCTTTTCAAGGAAAATTGTTGGGAAATTTATTAAAAAGTTTTTCCTATTATTAATCGCGCGACTGGGACGTGACTTTAGTTATTTAATATCATAATATTTAAACGGCATTTAATTCCACGCATTGTTCTAGCTTTGTTTAATTGTACTGTCGCGTGTTTTATACCTACGGCTTCCACGTTTTTATAGTGAAGTTATTCAAATTTTATATCGCTGTTTCAATTATCTATTTAAAGTTAGCAGCAATATTGGAATACGCAAATCGCGAAGTTGTTTTGCTCGTTCTGACTTTGAGCTTTCATTCAAAACAACTATAAAAATGAAGGATCAATTCGATAAATTGATAACATGAATTCACTGAAAAAATGCAATTTAAAGAAAATTAGTTCATCTTGTATTTTAATTTTACCTTTGAGTACCTTCTACCGTGTAAGTGAATATAATTACTGAAAATGTTTGTAAGTTGTAACATAAAGATTTTAAAATAAAAGTAGAAAAAAGCACTTAAATTAATCTTCACCCGTAAATTTCACGCTGAAAGTTATCTCCTAGACGACGACGTCTTCTTGATGATATTTTAAATGTCACAGGTGGGTTTTCTTACCGGAAAAGTACACATTGTTAGAAGAGCTTTTCAGAGTTTCTTTATTATATTGTTACTGTTTCAATTTACTTGGGTATAAATGTATTAATAGAAATTACACGCGAGGCCGGGTTAAATATTAGTTTGAAATGT
>CAJQZM010040253.1:0-13037 GCA_907164665.1 Colias nastes | reverse complement strand
ACAACTATTCATCCACAAAAATATTAAATCAAAAGTTACGTCTAACAGTATTGACAACGGACCACTTTGGTCACGACACCTGGTGTTCAAAAAAAGAACTAGTTTTAGTGTGCACTTAAGTACACAAGTATATTACCGAATCTATTAAAAAATTTTTTTTTTTTAAATTAATAAAAATTCTTTAAAATTTCGTACTAAAAATAAAAGTAGAGTTTATTGTGCGGTGAACGGTTGTGGTAGTAAATCTCATACGAATTTAGAAGTTAGTTTTCATGCTATACCTAAACCTGGTAGCAGTTTTGTTTATGTTGAAAATTATTTCGGAAAAAAAGAAAAAGTAGATCGATGTAAAGCCTGGCAGCGTGCTTTAAAATTGAAAAATATAAATCCGCATATGAGAGTGTGTTCATTACATTTTCAAAGGAATGATTTTATTGTACCAAGTAAGTTGACAATGTTTAACCTCAAATATAAATGTAAATATAAATCTAAAACTAATTGAAAAATTTGTTTTTCAGGTGTTATTACTAAAAAGATGACTTTAAAAAAAACATGTGTTCCATCGTGTAATCTACCAAGCTCTGCTAGAGAATCAAATAAAGCTAAAAAAAATATAGAGGCACGACATCAGCGTCTAGTAAATCGGAGTTTAAAGAAGGATACTGTGAAAAAACATAATGATATTAATGAGGATTCATTAATCCATTCATGATCCAACAAATTGAAAAAAATCATTTAGAGAAAACATAAATAATTAAAATTGATGACACTAATTCAATGTAAACTTATGGTTAATTCTTTTGTTGCACACAATACGTAGCCATGTTTTTTAAGCCCCGCCCACTGGTCCGTTGTCAATATATTTCAAAGTATAATACAAAGCAAATGTTGTGTAGGTATTTATATTGGTATGGATGTTAAATTTATACTAATATTATAAAGTTGAAGAATTTGTTTGTTTAAACGCACTAATCTCAGGAACTACTGGTCTAATTTGAAAAATTCTTTCGTTAGATAGCCCTTTTATCGAGGAAGTCTATAGGCTTTATATCATCACGCTAAGACCAACAGGAGCGGAGCAATGCGGGTAAAACCGCGGGTTACAGCTAGTCAAAAATAAATACTGAATGAGCAATAAGATGGAGTAATTTTATTATAAATATTTTGTTTATTAGATTCGCGTATGATATAAAGAGATCACTAACATGAACACACATTAAAAATGTTCACACATAAAAAATGTAATAAATAAGCATTTTTCAAATAACCTTTCTAATTAAGGTTGTGGAAAGCCAAGCAAAAAAATAACATGATGCCTACGGTTGGAAGTGACGCTCGTCGTCTGCTTAATTACTTGTGCCTGGAAAGGGTTCATTAATTATTATTCGGTTACATTGAAACAACGCAATCAAGTGCAGATTTCAACCACCCGAACGCAATAATTATATTTTTTTTTAAATTCCCTTGTTCAAATAGGCAGATTATAGGTATAGGTAATGGATGAAACAATTCCTACAACGTAATATCGACTCCATTAAAATATTCCCATTCGATTATAATGTGTTGTTATTACATTATCTTATTCTGACAGTCTCAATGATATCAAATTGATGAATATGTTACATTCAATCATTCTTTTCACAGCGTTGGGAACATAATATACTCCTACTAATCCAATTTATTTAGTATAGCGCCAGCAAGAGATTAAGTCGTGAGGATCGCGCCATATAAATAACGTGCGATATAAAAATGATAATAATATTACGGATCTTAAGTATTGCAATAACGAAATTTTTATCCTACTATCCAGCCAAGTAATAGTGCATATATTTTATTGATCAATGAACGTAGTTTACGAGCAATTCAAGATGTATTAATTATAGCAATATTTAAGTCTTACGTGTACAGAATTAATCAACGAGCTTAATTGTAGTGTGTATTGATTGATTCCTGGCGCCTAACGCAGCTTCATACATTGGAGCGACTGCAATTATCACCCCCTGCTTCCGTATAAACCCATTATTAAAGGAAATTATTAATCAATTTGCAATTATCAATGATACACATGAATAACAATCATAGGATACGATATAGATATAATTATACACGCATGGATTATCCGTTAATTAAGATTATAACGCCTGATTCATAAATCAAAAGGTTATTAAATAGTTACTTTTGAAGCCAATTTGTATAATTTTAACTTTTTGTTTTATATGAAGATTATGTGTCATCTGAATAATGTTTCTCCTGTAAATATAAAAAAAAAACAATTTCAAATGCAATTCGAAACCACGTAAACGTTTTATTATTGAAGGCAAGTGAAAACAAACTCTTACAGCCGCAATATAAATCAAGAAACAGTTCTAAAATAAACGAGTAAAGTTCGCATTTCGATTTGCGTAAATTTATTTGATTTGCGTGAACGAAGAAAATGGAACGAAACAAGAGAATTGTATACAAAACGGTTTGAGGGAATGTAGAATGGAGATTAACTTATTGTGACTTTGTTTTGTCTGTAAATAATAAGTGAATGATGAGAAATATTACTCGTTTCTCAGTATGGGTTTAATAGAAAATAATAATTTAGAAAAGAGATAGATTTTTATGAGAGATATATTTTTCCACGAACTACAATATTGTTAATATCTGGCTTGGACAACAAATGTATTATGTTACTAAATGAAATGCATAAGGAATAGAAAATTATTTCAATACAACAATATAAAGGTCATATAGGTGATGAAACAAACTATATAAAATATCTATGTCTCTGGGTTGTCTTTATAAAGATTACTTCTTGTTGTTTAAAGATTGAAAATAGTTATAAGAACGTTTTAATGTTTAAAGTTTTGTGTTTATTTATTTGTACTAATTAGAATATGCTGTACCTACTGTTAATATCAAAATAGGAAGTTATTTATTACAGAAATAAATCGAGTAGGTTAGAAGGAACGACATCAAAGTGACGAGGGTTTCATTCCATGTAGACAGCCTGCATATAAACACACTTAGCTAAGTTAAGATTAGCGTGATTCTTTACAAAACATTAAGAAATATTTTGAAACTTTGTACGACTACGAATTGTAATATTTGTTGAAGATTTTATTTATAATATGAATATGATATAATATGAAATGTTGTTTTAATACCTAAGACTATAGAATACAAAGAAACATAGGTGCTTACTTTAGAGATGAGATTCTCGGGGCTTTGTCTCCCTCGTCGTAAATGTATTAGATTTTTCAGTTATTGATCGAGAGTAGGTACCAAATGTAGCATATTAAAATGATTAGTGAAAGCAGTAGATAATTGGTTTGAAGCTAGAAGTAGAAAACAAAAACTGACTATTGACTACATAATTATATTTATACTTACTGTATATTTATATTTTCTGTATTATATTAATTATTTATATTGTTAGTTTAAATGACTGACATTCAATGGGGTTAATTGGTAAATAACAATAAATCGAATTCTCAATAATCCCTAATACAAATGTGACAAAGAAGGATAAGTATGTTTATATTTTTTTTCAAAATGACGAATTCGCGTGGAACTTTAATTAAACGAGTCAAACCCAGAACGTCAGTCAGATGGATCAATGTCGTGAAGAAGAGTGTTCTACAAAATAACAATCTATTTGTTTCCTGGCACGGATGGATGCCCAGGATGGAAGGCACTAGTAAACTGACTTCAGGGTTCTCAGAATTTATGTATCAAATATAGAGAAGGCACTTGATATAATTGAAAAAACATATTTATTTCAAGTAGACTTTACCACTATAGAACATAGAGCCAAGCTCTAATTCAAGTGAATAATACTACGCTATCTTTTTAATACGCTTAATACAATTCACGAGTAAATGATAGTGTGCAAGCAATTTCAGAAAACCGAGAGCAATTGTTCAAAGAATAAATACTGCGGAGAACAAAGCTGCTACTGTCACAGTCGCGATAAATCCCTCACAGTGGACAGCCCTCACGGGAACGCTGGTCAGGCTTTGAACAGAGGCTATGAGTGGAAAATTGTACATATTTCAAGCAGAAATACAATTAATTACTATCAGCGGATCGTTAGCGTGCTTTTGGAGGAGCAATTAAAATTATTTTCGCTTAGTTTGAGCTACCTAGGCTGTAACAACACAATAGTTATTGACATTTTCGCACCCTCTTGTTTGTTTTGCCTCGTCTACGAAATGGCTGGATCGATTTTTCGAGAAGTTCATAGACAGATTGCAAATGTTCTAAATATTTTAGAAATAGATAAATGGTTATGGGCTTCAAATCCCATTTAATACGGACGAAGCTAATCGATCTTACATATTATTATATCAATTGTCACAATTATAATTGCTGATACAATAAATGATTACTTTCTACTACTACCTAGGTATACATAAATAATATTTGTTACCAACAGATTACAGTTTTAAAATAATTTCAAGAATATTTAAACTAGTTAACAGTTCATATTTAAATTAATTTTCTAACAAAGAGCTCCTTTGTCGTTCTACTTGCAGTTGGAAGGCTTCATGACTCTTGCATGCATGTCAGAGCTCTACAGCGCCGTTTTGTTGATACACTTTCCTAGCGTATTAATTATTTTCCTGACTATATACCGTAGAGATAAAAAACATATAGTAGACCATTGATAAAAAATTAAAACTTATGTTAATAATAAGATTAGGTTATCGTATCGTTAAAGCACACGCAACACAAATTCTTAATATCTACATATCAATACGGTTAAGCTCTTCAGTGTAAAAATAAATATTTTTAACCATACATATTCTATAGACTGCTTTAGGCTTTTATATACTACGATTATTTATACATGAATATATTATTTAATCTTTATTTGATTTTTTTATTTATATTATCTTAATGTATTTTTCAATAGATACAAACGCATTGGCGCGACCGTTAATCTCTGTGGGTGTCGTCACTATGGCAACATAATAATTATTGTTGACTGAAGCGGGTAATCAATAATGCCCTGTGACTGAGTTCCATTTCTAGAAATCGAGAGAATACACAATATGCATTTATCCCTAAGATAATTTCTCGTGACCATAATTGAAAAGAGAATATCAAATTTGATAACAACCTACTTAATATTATAAATGCGAAAGTTTGTGAGGATGGATGTTTGTTACTCTTTAACGCAAATACTACTGAACTGATTACAATGAAATTTCGTATGTAGGTAGGTGAAGACCTAGAATAAGACATAGGCTAGGCTTTTTATCCCGGAAATCCCACAGGAACAGGAACTATGCGGGTTTTTCTTTGAAAACGCAGGCGAAGCCGCGGGTGGAAATCTAGTTCTAAATAGGTACTGGAGAAAATTAACGGCATGACATATGTTATGCTGTTACTTTAATTATTAAACTCGAGAACGACAAGTTGTTCACGGGTAGAGGTCAAATTACAGCATAATATCTGTTAAACAGTTTTCGTACGAAGAGATTTAGCACAAATTGCTTCGCATTTCCATTGAAATATTAAATTCACACCCTGATATAAGATAAAGAGCGTCAAAGTAATGTATTCTAATAATAAAATTTTCTTTTCTGTTACAAATTCGTAATTACGCATAAACAACATACAATTCTAAAAACCTTTTAAATTCATCTTGTTCAACCGACGAAAACTGGTCTAATGATTAGCGATAATCCGTTTGAACTATTTCTTTTCGTTATTAATGTTAATCGCAGCGAAAAACAAACCTCGGACAAGCATAATCCGATGACCGACGTGTACCAAATCCGTGTTATCCAATTACATTAAATTTAATTATCTACACATATATTAAAGCTTCATTCAGATTTCCAGTTGGGATTTCATGCTACAACAATTACATCCAGTATGGCGTCAGCATTTTGTTAATACATTCAATTTTAATGCAATGCATGTAAGGCCGTTTTGCGCGACGTTATTTTTCGATATCGAAATTTAATAATTAATTAGCGTTTGGTAGCCTTTGTGCTGTAAAATGGACACTTATAATATGAATTGTAGGGCTAGGTATTACAAAATTGTATTTAAATTTCCTAACAATCAGCCTCTTTGTATTATTTGTGTTTATATTATGGAGATTCAAAGCTTATTCGTTTTTATAAGAGGACGGTAAAGATAGATAAAAAAGTGTAGGTTCAAAGTAAAAACAAAAATGTTAGTGTTATGTGTAGATCATGTACGTCTGTGTTATTCCTAGTGCAAGCCGTATGCTTTTACTACTGGTACTGCACTACGCTTTTACATTTTATTTCAGTACATAAAATGCAATCTGTTAACAAAACAAGTAACTAGAAACATGCTAGAAACCCACTAGAAACCTGAGCTCCGTTGTCATTCAATTATTTTTGACAAAGCGAATAATAACACGCATGCTTCAGTTGGAGTTTGGCAAAAAAATTGTTAACAACCGTTTACAGTTCTTTAACGCAGTTACGAGCAATTTTGTTTTATGGATAAACGAATCCAAACTCTACAAATATTATATTATTTATGTGAGTGGTTGTTTATTCTTTATTTTCCAACACAACTCATTTACAGGTGTGTATATCCAAAACATTACAAGTCACTTATATTTACATTTATAAGTAACTAGCTTTCCGCCTGCGGCCTCGCCCGCGTTTTCAAAGAAAAACCCGCATAGTTCCCGTTCCCGTGGGATTTCCGGGATAAAACCTAGCCTATGTTGCTCAGTGAAGATGCAGCTTTCTAATGGTGAAAGAATTTTTGAAATCGGTCCAGTAGTTTATGCGTGAAAACCATACATACATACATACATAATTACAAACCTTTCCTCTTTATAATATTAGTATAGATCTGTAATGCTAACCATATGAGATGTTGTCTCTATATATATAAAACATCGAATATATAAAACAGTTAAAGACAAAATAAAATTTTATATCAGTCTTGAGCCAAAATTGAACAATCTTTAAAGGGAACTTTGTTTTTGAATGACGCGAACGCATTTCAACTTTTTAACAAATGACATTCGACAACAGTCAACTATCTACTATAATATGAGTCCAATTATAATTTGCATTCAATTCATCATAGCTATTTCAAATAACAATTCGTTTCACCTGGACAGATATCATTATTATCGGCGCAGCGTCAATCACGATCTAAATTATTGATGCATCAATATGCAAAATTTATCTCATTTATATTCTATGCACCCGCCAATCGCAATGGACAGTGAACTTATCGATGATTGCAGATAGGACACAAACAGCTCGCTTTCAGATTGATTATGAGATTTGGAGCTAACGATCGTATTTAGGTGGGCTAAAACGATTGCTTTTAAGAATATTATTAAGTGCGGTGAGTGCACTGCAACCGTTTTTGTGTTCTAGTTTTCATGGTACAAAATATAAGAAGAGCTTTGGCTATTCTTTTTCTTTGTACATACTTAACGTTAATGTTTATGTTGTGCAGATTGAATTTTTATAAGTGCTCTGCCACGCGGTTTTACTCGCATTGCTTAGCTCCTATTGGTCTTAGCGTGATAATATTAGCCTATAGCCTTCCTGGGATATCTAACACTGAACTAAAATGTCAAATCAAACCAGTACTTCCTAAGATTAGCGCGTTCAAGCAAACAAAAACACAAAATTCAAATTTATAATATTAGTACCTATAGAAAACTACATACATACATGTACATGACTTCTGAAACACGATGGTCCATAGAGTACATGTGTTCTGACCGAGCCTATCGAGTTTTATAACCGTTATAAAACCATTGTTTTGTGATCGAAATTTTTGTGTATTTTTAACGTTCGTATAAAAACTACACTTTATCTGCGAGAATCGTCCATTTCCACGGAAAGTAAAATGCTCACGCATCGTTTATATTTGTAACAGTATTTTATTTAGTTTATTTTTTTAATAAAAACAATTAACTAAATTATAAAATATATATATATTATTATATCTATATGCACACGCCTTGAGTAGTTATTTATACTCGTAACGGTAAATGGCCACATTACTCGAATAAAACAATTTCAATAATTTAACAATCTATTATACATTACGTGACATTAATATATATGCAAATTATTCTATAGAGCCTTAATTAAATTGTCAATAACATTTTATCAACCGCGAATTAAACATAAATGAGAAAGTAATTTCAGTATCTTTAAACGTCGTTTAACAGTCTTATGAACAATGCAGCTGTGACATAATCTATATCAAAGAAACGGCTACAAAGAACGCAAAGCATTGCAGCGATGAGAGCTCCATCAACATTCTAAAGACGTGATTACCGACAAACTGTTGTTAAACCGTTTAGAGACTTTTTGCAGCTTTATGTCGCAGCTTTCTAGTAACAATAATGGGAGATTGTTAAACCTAGATTACGCCTTTAGCAAACAATTCTAAGAATCGCTTCTTGGATTAAATTGAAATTGTTATAAAATTAAACAACTGTGTATTATTTTCTTCGAAATCTTTGTAATTGTATATGTTTTACAGGAAAGTGGCTTTAAACATAAAATAACAGTTCGATCCCGTCTATACCAATTACTAATATATACCTACTTATAAAAAGTAGACTTAACAATTTTTCCCAAACAATTTCTGCCAATTAAAATATAATATCTGATCGACTGTATAATATATATCAATGGGTTTATACAGTCGATAATTTAATAGATACCACGCAACGTCCAATAATATACTGAATTATAAAAACAATACTAAATAGATCCTATAATAAGGCACTTGAATCTAAAGCGCCCATTAGATTACCAAAATGAATTCATGTAATACAGAGTTTCATTAGAAAAGTAATACTTGAAGATTGTAATAAAAAGCGAGTGCACAAACGTAGAAAGGTGAATTATTCATGAACAATCTATATTCTTCCCTAAGGTGCGTTGGAACTTGGAGCTGTGAAACCACGGCGGATACTTGTGCTTTATTAACTCCTTTTATTATGAGATCTACATATTTTATTATGGTTCTGCCTCGCGTTTAATTTAATTTCTAGTATTAAAATTTAATTGAAATAAAGGATGTTAGCCATTCGGAGTTAATATAGTACAGGTATACTACAGGCAGTGCAGTACAGGCACGTTTTGTAGAACTTATAATAGCTAAATATCTGAAATAGAAATACGATTCATGTAATACGATACGAGGAATTCAGATTGCCAATAACTGACCGATGGAATTTTTTAATTTTATAGACACAGTTCAGTCGAATCCAAAAAAAAACACCTTTTCTCTGAGGAATAATTTAAACAACTGATGTTTCCATTGACTTTTACTAATCCCAGATTATAAGAATTATAAGAAATAAGGCTTTGAAAGATCAGCCTATTTAGCACAGTTGTTCATTAAGCATAAAATAAGTATACCTATCTAAACAAACAAAATATTGAAGAATGTATTCTAATGAAAATTACCCTTTCCAAAATTACCTTTATAGGTACGATTTTATATTATATCGCTTATATTTTTCCTTTTTATATTTAACTTCATTATCGTTCTTATAAGGAAAGAAGGAAAAATAAATAATTTCATAAAAAGGCACATGAATTCTTTATTTATTCTAGTTCAAATTAAACCGTTTACAGAAACTCATAATTATGAGTAAATACTTCGCATGTGTTCGTTTGTAGAGCCATATGTAACAAAGGAAACCATGCGGTTTTGTTAACCTGGTGGCTGGTACCTGGAAGAGATGACTCTGTAGCCATAAGGTCGAGTATTATGAAATATTCATTCATTCATATGACCTATAAAAATCTGTAACACCAAGAAAATAGCTCTTCAAGCACAATTAAAATTAACATTATCTAACATGTCAGAATTTTGCGTAACACAGATGAAAATATTTATGACTCGTCCGCCCTCCGGCCTCAACACCTCATTACGTTTTGTTGCTCAAATATACGAAATATTTATCTGTTCTTGTCATGTACTCGTAAATATAGCGGGCAGAGTTATTATTTCGTGTCTGTATTTTGTGCCTCTTAAGAAATATGAGAACGGCGAAGAAAATGAAAAATTTGTGTTGTTACTTTCCTCTTATACGTCATGATTGAGAAAATTTATATTCATTTAGTAACTTGTGTACGATTATAATTATTTTTATACATAATGGAAGTATGCATTAAAATGTTTTTATTTTTGAGGCGTAAATTGTATACTAAATTTATTTATTGTTTTAACTATATTAGGCTTGTTTGACTAAATATTCAACAGAAGGCTGATAATAATCTACATGATCCTATAGGAAATCGATCAGTGAAATAGATGTATGCATAATGCATCTCCCCCATACCCCATAGGTGTAACAAATAAGCATAGTCTTTTAATATCAAAATGTTTTCGTCAGTTAAATAATTTAAATATTAAATTAAATTCATTTTCATGCAGGAATAATATTATATTAGACGAGTATGACTTGGATTTTAGCGTGGACCGCATAAATGAAAACGGTTTCCGTGTTAATCATATTTTAAGCTCAACATAATCAAATTTAAAAAATTGAGTTACGTTGTATTTTATATCAAAGAAGGTGGATTAACTTTGTATGCAATTAAATGTATTCATAAAATAAATTTGTGATCGGTATGGTTTATGAAAAAATGACAGAAAGTAAATATTAACAACAATTACTATTAATTAGTCTTAGGTACCAATCTCATACCACTATACCACCACCACGAAGTCTATACTTTAATTTAAAATGATTTTCATTTGAAGTATCTAAACCTACGCAATATCAACCTTTTCTCTATTTATTTTTCTCATAAGTACATTTTAAGATAAATGAAGCCGTTTAGGTAAAGAATTGTTTTGAATCAGAAATTGAATATACATTACCGTAGAAAAACCTGATATTTATTTCAACTTGATACCTGAAACCGAGAAGAACTTTGACAGACAGATGGACGGACAACAAAGAGATTTTATTCCGTCAAAAGAATCTCGTATATTTTTCCTTTGCAGGTTTAAAGAGAAAGGAAATATACCTAACCAACGTTCCGAGTAACATCGTTTTATAACAATACCTTTTCTTAGGGTTTTAAAAGACGGCGATATTCTAATTTTTCAGCTAATTTAAACATAAATTATAATAAAATGTAAACGGTTATTTTAAATACTGTTATAGTAAATACAACAAAGAAGTAAGGTAAGTAGAAATAACTCTACCAAAAAATGTTATTACTTAGTTATTTTTAAGTACAATAAATACGTTAAGAAATATCTTTCGCGCCTAGTAAAAGCATCTGTATTTATTTACTTATTTAAAGTGCACATTATAAAAGAAATTTTATATAAAAATCTGTATCGTCAACTTTAATATCTTTAAAAGATCGTTATTCTCTAAACGAATATTGGACAAACGTATCGTTCTTGACTTACGATTAATGCAATTTCCTATAAAATGGCAGCGCTTCGTGTCGATGGTCTTGAGAGGAATAAAGCTTTTACTACTATTAGCATCGTTTCCACAGAGGAAATAAAATATACATTACTGCATTTTTCTTTCAACACAGAGAGCATCGTTTACAAATGCTTTTTCTCTTACAAGCAAAGTCAAACAATTCATAATAAACTTCTAGTTTATTCCTAATAATCCGTAAAACATATAAAGGAAAAAGAAGGCATTCAATAATACCCATCAAAATGAAAATGATTATTCGCAGATAACATTTTATTTCAAATAATATTAATTCATCCATGAATGGCTTTCCTTAACATACATGAATATGGCATCTAAATAAGTAGGTAATTTTATTTCGAATTTCAATTTGTCCTCATTGATTTGATTTAACGTGAGACGGGGATTCGATGAAATAAACAGAAGCGCAAATTGTGTCCGAATTCGGAAATTAATCGAATGTTATTTTCAGATAAATATCCATTTTTGTAAGCCCGTACGTAATTTTGGATCGATGCTGGCTTCGAAAATATCTTTAAAGTCATTAGTAACCTGATACTCTTTGAAAACAATAGCCTTATTAGGAATAGTCTGTTTTTAAATATGGGGCAATTTTGCATAATGAACAAAATAAAAAAGTGGTTTTCAATTTATGATTACTTTTTGACTACTGAAATAATGTTTAGAGTCCATTAAATAATTAAAGATACTCGCCTCCCTTCCCCGAATACTTTTTCTTAAGACAAAGGAAAATATTATATTTGCTAAAAGCTGATGCGAGTGGCGTAATAGAAAATAACAAATATTTTTTTCTAAACTAACTATGCTAAACCAACAATTGCGCTGTACAAAACATTAGTACTACCCACAAAATATTATTATTATCAGTAGGTACCGTTCCAAATTCGTGACTAGGATAGAGCATTTTTATCTTGCGCACCCTTTCATCGATTTTACCCTACCCTTTCGACTAACATCATAATATGAATTATAATTATCCACATGGTATTTAATTTCCTTATAAATTCATGTGTATAAATCAACAATATACCTACATGGGTTTTTTATGCTATGAAGTCATAATAATTACTGTTGCGCGTACCATTATGGCGTATGTGGCGTACCTACTTACGTCCATAATCCATATAATATTGTATTTGTATCAGTATTTATAAGTGCTAATTACTTTCTTGATCTACGCTAAATTAATAACTGTATAATAATAATACTATCTATCTATCTGGGAACGGCTTCGTTCGTGTGCTCTTCACTTTATCGCGTGACGATTGTACAAAACATTTCTCTATTTTATGTCACCGCTTATGAATTTTCTTTTTCAACAACAATCCCTAGTGATTTATCAAGATGTCATACTTAAAACCGAGTAAAAGAGTAACAGAAAGGTTTACCAGATTACCATTATTATTTTTGACATATTTAGCTGACGCTCTACCAAAGCAGGCTACTGAAAAACCAGTGTCAAAATATTATTTGGTTATGATTCAATGACGCAAAAGAGTTACCAATATTTTTTATAGTCACAGTTTATATTTTAGATTCAAAGCGATACGAGAGATTCCATGTAACGAAGTTCAACCCACATAAAAAAAAA
>CAJQZM010040250.1:2832-85321 GCA_907164665.1 Colias nastes | reverse complement strand
TTTAAATGTTCGGTACTTGATGTTACTACATTTTTGGAAAATAAAAAAAATAATTAAGAGGTAATTCGATAAAATGTTCGGAAAATTAGGATAATATTAAGCTGTAGTATCATGAATACAAAATGTTGTTTAATTAATGTCTTCTTTCATTTCAATAAATAAACTTAATGCTTAATGTTGTCTGAAGAAATTGTAATCTGTAATACATGTTGGATGCATTTTAATGAAAATTATGGCTGAGTAATGTATAAAAGCCAGTATCTTCGATGATTTATCTATATATATTTGCTTTTAATTTTTTGACGTTTCTTATACGTCATTGTAATAAAACACGATTTAAATCGCTTAAAACGATTTGATAATTATAAAAACTCGTCGGTTAGGGGTCGCTATGTTGTAGTCAATTTTTAGTCACCATTTTACACGTTGTAAATTATTACCTCAGTATATGCGCTTTGCACAATTCACGTAAGTTAACTGTAGTTTTAAGTATTGTAAATAATAATAAAAATTAAATACTATATGTATAAGTAAGTAAGACGATTCTAATGTTGTATAATTTTATTGTATGTAAAATGTTCCTTTCAAAATGTGGTTTTAAATAATATGTTGTCTTTGTTATTAAAATTGTGTATGATTTAGGCTGGGTCTGATTACAGAGTAGCTAAGAAAGCTGGCAACCATTTTATTTTTCTTAATAAGTTTTTTGATTGTATGTATGATATTCGAAATAAGGTTTATTTGTAAATAATGTTTTCCTATTTATGCACTTTATTTAATGGTTAAAATGTCAAAGAATAAAACACACAACTTAATTAACTGGTTGTTTTATTTATTAATGACTTAAAACTCACATAAACTAGGAAAGACTTTTATTCTTAATTAAGATTAGGTACTTATGCATTCCAATCGCTCAGAAATGAAAAAATTTATTCAATTTTATAACGTAAGTCAAATTCTTTTGCGAATTGATTTTAATACAAAGTAACATGTATTCTAGAATTCCCGAAACAAGGTTAATGTATTTCATATGAATTACTTCGAAGTTAACATAGAGTAGGGTAACAGGTAATTAACATAGAGATAATGTTATGTAATATTGAGTACTAATTTTCATAATATGATAATTCGTAGCATTCTTTTCAAAATTTAATTACATTACCAACTCGCTACAAACTGTCCCCTTGTTACCTTACAATCTATTCATTGAAATACCAAACATGACGGTCCTAATTTACAAACCTTGTAAATACCTATTCACTCATTCAACGACGAAGTACTAAAATAACACCGTTGTGGTTTACATTTTTCGCTTTGTTACAAAACGAGTTTGTGGACTTGTTTATACAAAATTTACTCCCTTATATTAACATTACGCGTAGAAAACTCGCCTTCATTTATTCATTACATTATTGTTCACTTAACACAACGATGAAAAGAAATGGAACAATACCATTTATTTATATAATGAGCTAAACTACTTACGCACATTTAAACATACAAGTGTGAGCTATATTATTACACTTTCTTCTCGATAATCCACTTACGATACTAAAACTATTCTCACTTCTTCATACATATTACATTGTTTAGCCGAAAATAAACGGCTATAATACCTAAGTAAACTATACATAAGTAGTAACGTTTCACAATAGCCTGAAGGAAGAAATGAAGACCGTTTTTTAGGGAGACATTCAAAGGAAGCTAATATTTTTGATAAACAAGATTAAATTTTATTAGTATGTAACTAATTATACGTATAAAATTATAATAAGTGTAAGTACCTATGTACTTTCTATAGAATAATACCTATGTCCTATTCCTTCACTCTGAAACTGCCGATCGTATTTGGATGACCTTAACCTTAGGTAGCAGAGGAGAGATTATAAGCTAAGTAGGTACCGAATTATGCTCAAGAATTAACGAATAAGAATTCTTCACTACATAGTATAAAACAAAGTCGCTTTCTCTGTCCCTATGTCCCTATGTCCCTTTGTATACTTAAATCTTTAAAACTACGCAACGGATTTTGATGCAGTTTTTTTTTAATAGATAGAGTGATTCAAGATGGAAGGTTTTTTCATGTCAATTAGTCATGAAATAATTATCAAATCGGTTGAGTTTATCCCTTCCAAATTAGCAAAATATAATTTATTAGGTTTTAGACAAAGCGGGCGAAGCCGCGGGCGGTAAGCTAGTAATAAATAATACGAGTTTGTCGCATGTATCAGAATTTTACCAGAACACCCTTAGTGATGTCTGATAGTAATTAGAAATTATTAAAATGTACAGAATGGTGCTAAGATGCTGCAAATATTCCCGTTGTTTTAGATAAGACTCAAAATTATTATAATTGTATGTATGTCTATAAAAAAAATAGTTATGCAATTGCCACCCGCGTACTTAACTATTATTCTATGCCCGCGTTGATCCAGGACAAATCGGAAAAAAATATTCTCTGTCAGTAGGTACTTATGCTTCAAAATAAAATAGATTGGTAGTCATGAAAGAATTATCAAATCGGTTGAGTTTATCCCTTCCAAATTAGCAAAATATAATTTTCCTTTTCCAATACATACGAGTATCGTTGTTGATATACCTACCTACCTGTTTAAGTGTGAAAATGATTCAGCGAAGTTGAATAAGCTAGTCTATCAAACTAAATCAAATACTATATCATGATTCATGTTTTGCATGTAGGTAAATGATCTCATAGCTAATATTATCAACTTGAGCGCACTTTGGGCGTCTTCTATATTCGATATTAATATTTGGGGTTTCCCTAACCTTGTATATAGGTAATGTTATATTTAACATGCTCGTTCTAATTGCAACTCGGTTTAATATTGATTTGAACGAGATTTGATATAATGTTCTGTG
This sequence comes from Colias nastes, assembly GCA_907164665.1. Taxonomy (NCBI): domain Eukaryota; kingdom Metazoa; phylum Arthropoda; class Insecta; order Lepidoptera; family Pieridae; genus Colias; species Colias nastes. The sequence continues at coordinate 82,441 of CAJQZM010040250.1, read as the reverse complement.
GTTAAGTGGTTTTATGTTCATAAATATACTCATATTATAAAGTGGAAAGATTAGTTTTTTTCATTGAGATAGGTACCTACTCATTATCTACATATTTAAAAATGAATTATAATTATTATCCAATTTGTAGGTACACACACAGTAAAATATTACCTACTATCTACATATCATAGAACATAGGTAGGTATACTAGTTTTTACCCAGGATTAACACGGGACAATGACATGATACATAGGCATATTTATAATTATTCTCTTACTTAAGTCTAATTTAAAAAAAAATAAGAAAACACATCAAAAGGACAGTCCTGTACACTACTACAGAAACGACGAATACAAATATATAAGATAACCATTGAGATATACATATGGAGACGACACCGCCTACATCACTTATGTTCCGCTCAACATACGCCATATGGCGTAACTGCACGCTCATTTTTTATTTGTTTTAAAGTGAAACGCATCAAATATGCCTTCGTGTGTGTTACGATATTGCACAAATAATACAAATAATCAATGACTCTATTATACTAGTAGACGCGGCATACGCCAACGCAACATCATTGCACTAAAAAACAGCGTAATTAATACATACCTACTTACTAACGCATTATCACCAATACAGTTGTTCTCTCTTTCACTCTCACGCACGAGACATAATACATGTCTCACTCATGTACTTCGTAATAACAACTGCCGATTAAAATATAAAAAAGAACGTCCAGCCACGACGCTGAATGGTGCGTGACTAAGTGAAACTCGGGCACTTAGCTGAGTTTTTTCTTGCCAAAACAGAGAGCGGGTAACGTATCTAGCTTTTTTATATATCATAGCAAATAATACGGAAAAGTGCAAAGGAATAACTTTCATCGGTAAGTACCTAACTAGATAATAATTTTTAAAACTTAGAGCAAAAAAATGGCGCACAGATTTTGTTCGTGGTGTCTCCTCCATACGTAGTAATATTATCTCAATGAAGATTACATTTCTTCCTATTGTTTCCTAAATATATAAATAGGTAGTTAAGATAATGTTTCTTCACTGTTTTCTATATAACGAGATACATAAAAGCAAGGCGAAATAGCCCAAAAGTGCTTATTTGGCAATTACGGCTCGTTCAAAGGGGGGCTTAGTTGGATTTTGCAGCATAAGGGCGCGTGGAAGATGCAGGGGATGTGCTCTGTATTATTTCAACCACCTCTGCGGTTGTGCTAAGAATAATTTATTACGTAATAATTATGTATTGCGCGTAATATTGTAACGCTTTTACGAAGAGTTTATTCCAATATTTGCTGATTATTTCTATATATGTACCTACAAGGAATAAGACAATTAAGAAGCATGTATCAATTTGGATTTCTTTATATTATTACAAACTGTCCTTTTAAACTGTAAACGTTTATATAATAAAATTAATACAAAACACAACACCAACATAACTTATACAATTAAAATCAATAATTTATAGTTTTATGAAAGATAGGATCACAAACATCACTGTGACCTCCAATTCTGAAAAAAAAAACAGAACACGAACATATCAATTTAAAAACAATCAAAATCAATTATTTCCATAACATCCATGCGATAGTATCACATAACATAACCCATTGATTGACATCTATAAATAGGTTCGTTTAAGTCATCCATTGACGTAGTCTTCGTCGTTGACAGATTGTCTTGTTCCCAATCGCTGGACAGCCACATTCGAGCACTGAATTCGAATGGTGCTAGAGAATGAAGCACTCTATCCACACACTCGAATACAGTTGTCAAATTATGGATCATCTTCATTTTATAGCTCTCCACTCCACTTCGCCTGAAAACTGTAAATCTTCTTCATTAACTAGAACTTATTATAGGTAAATAAGGTAGGTGTATTAGGTACGTTGTTTTAATACTGTGATCCAATTATCGTAATTAGCATACTAAAACAATATGCTTAAAATTGAGAACCTTGGTCGTTTTTGGTTTTTTTTATATTTGGTACAGAATGTTGAAAATAAAAATTAACACCGGCTAACAATTTCGCATAATTACTCCGCAAATGTTCGTAAATTTAACAAGTTAAACTGTAAACTAATACAAACTACGAAACATATAACAGTTAGTAATTCTATATGGTACATGCAGAGGTCAAACGTACAAATGGGTCACCTGAAAACTTGTAACATTCGTTAACCTCTGCGTCCGACCTCAAGTTTCCATTACAACTAATGTTTCTCCAGCCTTAACCTAAGAACTATGCGTAATTCTCAATGCTATAAGAACTATATACGTCCCTTTAGAATTTAGATAGACAAAGTATTCCGAACAATAGATTCCTTCATAGAAGGCGCAAAATACCAATCCCTGCAGCATTATACTCTATTCTAACCTGCATTGTGTTGTCTAAACGGGACAGGTATGAAATATTGTGGATATAGTTATACTAAATATCTAGATATTAAAGTAATAACACGTGTATTAACTAAACCTAATCTTAAGTCGGATAGCCTGGAGCATTATTATACATAACTGTTTGAAGTCACGTTAATTAAGTACCTTGTATGTACTACGTTATTAATACGTTGTCAAAATATTAAATTCTAGTTCATTCGTAATAACAAATTGTTTCAATATTATATGAATTTAATATGTAGGAAGGTTAGTGTCTATAATATTCAAGACGTGGGTAATTTTTCTTCCGATTACAAATTGGGCAGTTGCGGCAAATAATTTGATCACTAAAATATAAGTCGGAATGTGCCTCATGCATATTGGATCAACCTGAAATTCAATTACATTATTATAGAGAAGGAAAGTACAATAACAATACTGCGCAAAAATATTCTAGCTTCTTGAGTATGTACTTAATAACATGAAGTAATATGGTTTAATCTCGATTGAACAATCGTGTCGTAGTTAGATGTAAAAACTTAGATAAGATAACAAATTTAAATAGTTATTATTCTGAATACCCGAGCTATCTACTAAAAGCTTTTGTATACCAATTGATCGTCAAAGCCAATTTACTCGTAGGTAACTGATATTGACATAATGATATTCTCCTCTATTGCCTAAGCGTGATAAAATTTTATTTGGAATTAAAACTTTGTGTCGATTCTGGAACGTTTATTCATCAATACGTGGTTGTTTTCAGTACAACGTTCACCTTTTGAAACAAGCAATAATTAATTAGCAATGATATGAAAGTACGATGCTGTCATTTACCGCTCGTAAAAATAATTTAAAAGTACTTTGGTGAATAAAAGACAATTGTAAGAAATTTCAAATTAACTAATGTAACCTCACCTTTAAATAATTGTTGCCCGCAAATCAATAAACATTAATTTATATATTAAGTTTACCGATAGAATAGATACCTTAATTTTATGATACCAATGACAAAAATTATAATTAGTACCTAATAGATGTTATGATAATATGGATAATGCTAATTTTTATTCGTAGGCGGACAGACGACAAGGCAAATAATCTGATTAGCTATGATTATTATAATAGCTATTTTCTATACGATATACCAAATATGAGTTCATCAAAAGAGCAATAACTTAACGGTGCTGTCATCATTGTATCTATAAATATTATCAGGCAATCAATTATTATAAATTGTCTCTTTCATATTCTATTAAATCGAGTGAAATGATGAATTATAGAGTAATAGTCAATTTTATACCAAAAGGTTAAAGCTATCTCCGTAATACGATTAATTTTAAATATGGATTAGATGCAACAATAGCCTTAGATCACGTGAATACCACATCCCACTGCCGCACCTACTACAAATCGATGCAGCGTTGAATACAATTCCATACAGATTCGAAAAGGGCACATGTCATAGTGACCTATTGAGGACTGAAAATGATCGGCTCAGCTCGCGAGGACACGTGACTCCAATTGATTTACGTCACGGGTCTATCCGGGAGCACGAACGCTTTCATTATTTACGTACAGTCTAACCTGGCCAGCTATTGATCGCTCGCTCGTCCCCACGCCTCTGCCTCCACGCCGCTCGCTAAATAATACACACCAAATTATTATGGAACCTATTACTTCGGCTCCGATTCCTTCGGCGTTAAGAACTCGAGAGTAATCAAAAATAGATTGCATATTTGACGACACACGATTCGGAGCGATACGCCCCAACCTTTAATCGTTACACGCTCAGAATGTCTTCATATAAAAATAATTGAAGCAATTCTCTTTATTAATTTATAGCAGAAAATTGCTTAGTTTCGTTAAAAATGCAAAAATCAACATCGTAATTAAACGAGCAAGCGGTCTCCCTGTTTTATTTTTACGGCGGGTGAAGTAATTACTGGGAAAATATATCGTTAAGTTCTTTAGAATAATTATAAAGCCTTCGCAAGTACGTAGTGTGGGATCGATTTTCTGTCAACAAGTTGAGCGAGTTAATAAATAGTCAACACTATACATTATTTAATATACACGGTAAATTCATTTTTAACGCGTATGGATTACGAAACGTTTCAATGAGTTTGCTTTTCTTTTATTTCTATTACTACCATAAAAATTTCATATTTTTTTTTCCCTAACATAGTACATTTTTGTGGTTTAGACCACATACTTTGAATTTTTTATGAGATTTTACATTAAATACTTATATCGTTGAATTGACATGTGCCTAGAACATAATAAAAATACTTAAGAGATGTCTATAAAGTATAATATATTAAGCGACAATTTCCGGCAAAAAGTATTCAACGAAAAACGTGAAATATTTTTCCCTCCGGCCGCGGCGTGAAGTTTCATTTATATTTATAACTGTCGGACCGAAAAGGTGCTTCTATTACTTATTATATTTGAGATCAATGTACCTTATCAATAGGTTTTTTTTGTGTGTTTTTGTAGAACACCTCTTTATGTTTTATGTATGACTAGCTGTGCCCCACAGTTTTTCCGCATTGCTCCACTCATTGGTCTTAGCGTGATATTATATTCCTCGATAAATGGACTATCCAACTGAGAAATAATTTTTCAAATCGGACCTGTGGTTCCTGAGATTAGCGCGTTCAAACAAACAAACTCTTCTGCTTTATAATATTAAGTATAGATAATAGGTTACTTTTATTAAAATTTATTGTAGCGTAATGTAATCTACAACCCCAACGTCGAAGGTAGAAATTAACCATAGAATAGATCGCGTGTAACAGCTGGAATTTTATATTTCTCCACAACCTAGCAATTATAACGGACATAATACCTGACATGCCATATAAAGAATTATGAAATCATGTAGGGCTTATTAGTAACATTTTATATTCTTCATAACTCAATCCACCTTCCTCTATAATGTATGCACGTTATACTAGTGTAGAATTATATTATCTGTGATGATACCGTACCTATACGTACTATATTGAGAATATTGCTCGGTAAATTAATAGGTTTCTAATTTGAAGCAAAACCACACCCCGGACACTCCATACAAAATTATCGTTTTGACAGTCATACTGTAGAGACTGCAAATGTATGTGTTAACGCTTTATGGTTGGCACATTTTTGACTAGCGTAAAAAAAATTCGCGTTTTTCTGATGAAATAAGTACATCCGTAAACAGCACAATATCTAACCATTTTCTACGAAAAACGATAATCACAAATCCAAAATAATAAAATTACTTGTAAGTCAATTTGATTAATGTTGTCAATCTTCGTTGCGTATCGTCCCTGTAGAAAAATGTGGACCATTTTTAGACTGATCGTGCGGGGTGAGGTAAGTGTTTAATTTTGGCGGGAGGCGGAGAGTGTCCGTTCTGTAGCGTTTAGCTACTATTATGTATTCTGTGGCAAAACCGAACCGAACCGAACGAAATTATTTCATACAAACTAGCTAGAGCAGGAATATTGCAATTGCAAAAAACGCTACGGATTAAAAACTTCTGTCGCATTTCGGTTTTACGAAATAGGTTTTTAAATGGTGTTTTGCTCTTTTGTAAATTTACTCCGTTTTGACGAATACCAAAATTAGAGTAATTTGATATTTTGGATGATGCGAATGAAAGAGATGAAATTCCAAAAGGACCTTGTCGGATATACGGATGGACGAACAACAAAGTGATCGTGCCTTTAAAGGCCTTATTCTTTTGGCTGACGGAATCCCAAATAGAAGGAGAACGTACAAGATTGTAGAAAGTGATAATAACGAAACTCGGCCCTCAAGACAACCAAAAAGATATACTTAATAGTTAAGATAATGAAGACTTTTACCGAGTCCCTAAATCCACTTAAACGTTTCCCAGGAGCTTCAAACAATCCCTTTAAAAATTACAGTCTCGACGCTTCTAAAAAACTTTTCATAACTGATAACAACTGAGAACCATCCGACATCAAAAGCGGATAGCTTTTTGTCCTCGTTTTTATTCGTAATAAATTGCAATAAACCGACAGAAGTACCTATTACAAAGAACAGTTTAGCAATTCAGAACAAAAAGGTTTTTATTCCTATAATCGTTACCATCTTATTCTTATTAAGTATTATTTCTATTTTATTTAGTAATAAATGTAAATAAAGCGAATAACAGGTAATTAGATTAGCTCGTATATGAACGTACCAATGAATCAACAAGATAATATCAAGCTTAATGCATCGCGTTGCATGTAGGTAATAACTGAAACTATAACTTCACTCGGATGAACCGAATGATTAAAATTTCAGTATTTATACGTTTTATAACTATCCTCTCTATTTACATTAACTACCATTCACATAACAGTGAAGAATAAAGTACCCCATGTTTGTTCTTAAGAGAAATCTTGAACAAACAAATCTTCCATAATTACGTTAACAAAGGAAGTGGATTAGTTGGAAATCAGAAGCAATATTTCACAATCCATTTAAGTTATTCATTTAGTCAGTAGACGCTTTGACTGGTAAAAAGGACTTTTAGTTCATTATGTAAGTATTTAGTAGTATTAAAACGTAATTCCTACCTAATACCAAACAGTGATAATTGATATTATTCACTAGTTGAAAACCAACCAAAAGTCTATTAAATAATGTATAATGTATAAGTGCCCTTCTAACTTTGCTTTCAGACCGATATTCATTTTATAGTAGTTCACCTAAAATCCAACGGAAACTAACTTTAAAAACGATTAAGTAGTACATTATGCTAAAAGTATATTATATCATGTATTTAAATATATGGAAAATCGATATGTGCTTCATTTGATTCTGAAGCACAAGTAAAAAGCTTAACTGGCAATTAAAAGTTAACAGTATAGTTTTTAAATCAGCTCAACTGTCATAATTGCCTTTAGCAACGGCTAGTCACGAAAAGCTTTTTATATTCTCGGACGGAAAATATGCAGTAATTTATTCCGAGCACGCGATTTTTTAGCACTTTGACGAGATAAAATATGCTAATGGTAAAAGCACAACACAGTAAATAACTGAACACGACAACACACAGTTTGGAGTTAAACGGAGACTGATGCTGGACCTCCAGGGTTTGTTATTTAAAGCAGACAAATGTTCCGCGCTAGAGAGTTGAAACAATTAGCTGGATGCATCCTGTCACTAGGTACCGCACCAGACACAAAGCCTGTAAGGGGATACTTCCTTTAGCAACATTTTATTCAAGACGCATACAGAGCGATATTGCGTTCTCGGTACATTACGTAAGACTAGCATCTCAGCACCTTATGTCATATATTTTGCGAATTTAACCGTCTTTTTTACTGCTAACTTCTTACCAGATCAAGTATCCTCAAAGATCATTATAATATGATCTTACAGTTGATGCTGCTATACAACTATAATGACACGAGCATTGCGACAGCTATTTAATTAGTCATGCGATTATGACTCTTATGGCCGTTCTAATTAAAAAATTATAAGGTGACATTAGTTGGTGTTGAAACCGCTACGAGCATTGCCCTTTTTCCATTACTCCCTTTCTATACTGTCTACTCGATCCCAATATATTTTTAAGGCAATATGAATTCTAAAATCCAAGGATAATATGATAATTCTGATGTTAATACGTTGTACGGTTATAGCAATGAGGATTTAGTAAAACTTTAAGAGAACGCGTTAAATTACAAGAGTACCTATGTAAACTTTAGTTCTGAAAGCCAGAAAATATGCTTACGTACAGTAACTGCTCGCGTACACCTAGGGTACTTCAAACATACCAATTATGCAAGATCTTGAGAATCCTAAATGCTGTAGGGTAATTTAAATTTTGCGCGCTGTAGTACTTCGCAATGTAAATGCATTTCTACATGAAATATGACTTGATGAATCTTCATATTTCTACACCAGTATATGGTGCAAAGGCTACTAGCATTAATATCAGTAAATTAATGGTTATGTAATCCAAATTTAAAGATTTTAAAAATCCAGACCCGTTTTTTTTTGTACATTTTTCACTACTATTACAATATGGGTTTCAAATGAAAGGGCAGGACTAGTAGGTACATACAACATGAAACAATTGAAATCCAACATGGGTACCAATAAAAAATGGAATCGGAAGTTTGTTAATTTCAAATTTAATTTAATTTTTATAAATATGAAGTTAAAATAATATAAACACGCATTTGAAAGCAGTGTCTAACGTCACCTGATGCTCGCCCATTATATCTTGTTACATCAAAGCTTCAGCTGAATAGAAATTGCACAGCGTTGAGTTTCTATTCATTTTACAATCCATATAATGCGCGATACCGTGTAGTCGGATAGAAGTTAATATCACTTGTTGATATAGCTAATATTGTACTGTCAAAGGAGATTAGCGAGCAAAGAGCCGTTGTGTCCTTTTAAATATTCCTTTGATGTGATACATAATTAAAACGTGGATTTTCTTTGTTTGTATTCGTTACGTAAACATTTCATTCGCCAATTAATTCGTATAATTTACATTTAAATGGGACATATTATACAATGAAGTCGGTTAAAAATGTAATATCATTTACCTCTTTTATGTCCATCTCATCCAATTTCCGATTCTTTTTGTGAGAAACTCTGTAAATAAGTAAGTCTGTTTCCAATATTTTCAATAGACTTCAATTTAATTTTAACAGACTCGATATATTGTTTGCTATAATTAAATATTTTAATAAAGGTAAGATTGGGCAATTGTAAATTTGAGTGTAGACTGAGGAATAGGAAAATTGTTAATAGCTGTCACCTCTTCATACAAAAAACGACAATTAAATCAGGTCACGATTAAATTTCGTCATAAATTTATCATTCCATTTGAATACGTCTTGAATATAGAAAGCTATTTGACTCAAGAACCCTCCCATTGAGAAAGACTTAAAAATTCACTTCCCAACGGCTTATGTAAATACACGTGCCATTTTTCTACAAAAATGTTTCACAACTGCTATTCTTGAAATAGAGATCTATAATAGTGAACTTATGTCCGAATAAAGTTTACAAATGCTTTTTGATTTCAATGTACCTACATACACAAAGATTATAGTATCTAAGAATCCAAGTGTTTAACTTCCAAGGAACACAAACTATTAACTATTAAGAAAAACAGTCGTAAACAAAACGACAAGAAGCTTATTCGCAAATGGTCTACAGGAGGAAAACTAATAAAAGTGACATTCCTCTCTTTGAAGCCCTCCGTAAATAGGTCGACAAAACCTCTCCAAGGACCGGAATAGCTATTTAATAAGGAACACGTTGATGCTGGAGAACTCATTGTTCTATTTACGTTGTTGTTTTATTAAATAGGAGGTTTCGCAATATATACTTAGAAAATATTACATGTTCAACGTTTGTATTCTCTAGGCTAGTTGAAAATAGCAAGTGTGGTACCAATAATCGAAGTTCACGTTTAAAGTGGCATTAGGAAAAGCCTTATACTTAAGCATCTTACCGCAATTGAGCTAGCGTTGGACAATAATAATACATACATTAGTAGCAGAAGGTGTAAGACGTAGGTAATACCTACTTACACAAAAAAATGAACAAAAGGTATTGAAATATACGCGAAGGACAAAATAATTCGCTAAATATTAAACCGTTTCATAACAATAATGTGTTACCTACAGGTAAACTTTATGTCATGAAAAGTTGTCTTAGCGGAAGTGGAAATCCATAAAAACTTTCGTCGTTTTCTTTCAAAATTTACCCTTTTTCCCGCGGCAACGATATCCTCACTTAACAATTTCCAAAAGTTTTTATACAAATAGATTGTTTCCTTACACATCAAAGCCGACGCATGACATTTTATAACCTAATGTTGGCATATTTTATGATAATAGATCTGTATAAAGTCCTACTGCAAAGGTTAAGCTATAGTCGACAATATTAGGTACTTAGATTTACTCGATAAAGCAAAAATGCCCTAAAATTCCACTCGGAATATCTCATGACGTGCTCAGAACATCGATGGGCAAACAGATCGGGACAAAAGCGGTAACAATGGCTCGCTCGGTAAATATCCTTTACGATTGTTACATCCGTACCCTTCGACATTTACTGAATCGTACACTTACTAATTTACTTCAAATGCCAATGGAGCTGTTATGGGGTATTATATTCCAAGAATAGCTTATAATTATAATCGTCGAATAGAGTTTATTTTTCTTATTTTAACATTGATTTTGTTGTAGGTATGTGTAATACAACAAAATCAATCATCATACTTGATAATTATACGGAAAAATAATTGCATCGTATAAGCCTATTTTCTTGGACCTTGTACCTAAATCCCAGATTAGATACTTTACCAGATAAAGACTAAAAAGTTGCCAATACAATATGTAAGAATCGTATCGAAAATGTATACGTTCATTTTCGTTATACGTACGTTAAATGTACGTACGTTGTATACGTACATTTAACATTTATACCAGAATTAGTAATTTCGTCGTGTAAGCAAATATAGGCTCTTCATTGGTTACAATTTGACGTAAATTAATGATGATGTTTAAAGTATGAATTATTGGGTAAGACGTAATTAGGTACCTACTAATTGCTCCACAACGACGAAATAACGTAAAATAAACGTACAAATTACAATATAATAGGTACTTCATTAATGGATGAGTTTCGTTATTAACTTAAAACAAACAAGCCAATAATATGTAATTAATATGTATTAACCTCTCTCTTTATACATTTATCCCCTGGATAATTATGTATTCGATACCATTTTGTTGTGTTAAATTATATAGTCGTTTGTGATGTTTTTTTCTATACAATTACGTTTTATATGAGGGGATGATAATTGATTAATTCTTACTTAATATTATAAATTCAAAAGTGTGTTTGTTTGTTAGTCCTTCTTTTACGTCACAGCGGAAAGATTTTACGATATGATTTTTGGCTAGAGCGTAGAGTGAAGTAGCGTGAGTCTAATTGTGAATCAGTGCGAATTTTTTTCATGTTACCGTAGCATTTGTATAAATTCTGAATAAAAAAATGATAGATAAACAATTATAGTCAAAAGTAAAGTATTTACTGAGATAATGATGATATACAAACACATGAGTCTCAAGAGGGTTCCTCTTTGATCTATTTGGCTGAGGACCGTAAAAGTAACCCTGCAAAATTATCCCTACCATTTACATTTCCAATACAAATTATTTATTTCTCCTCGCACATTACAAAAACATTTTACGGATAAAACAAATAGGTTAGTTACGTTATTTCGCCTAAATTGTATACAACATGGCAATGTATTTAATGGAAAGGAAATATAAACCAGCCAAATATCGCAGAATAAATAACGAATAATATGAGGGTATAAATAAGGCTAGACATTTCCGCAAGTTGAAGCGCCTCTAGACGACTAGGTACTATAAACTAAAGTAGGTTATCGCCGGCCAGCTATGGGAATAAATTGTCATGTTTTTGCTCTACTATAGCAAAAAGTAGGTATTGTCTGCGGTATTATCCAAGTAACAACTAAAATATTAACTTTACTGTGTAGCCAATCTTTGCTCTATTGCTTGCATATTGAAAGTTCAAATCGCTAACTTTGCACACCTCAAGTTATGAAACTTTCTTCAAGGCTTACGCAAACGTACGAACGCGGAAACTTACAAGACGAGTGCTACCCAACTTTGTTGTTAACGTCATAGAAATAAGATTTCAAGTCTGAGCTAAATGAAATCATGCTGGGGTGAAAACAATAGTGTGAAAATTGAAAGCTAGTCAATGAAGTTTCAAGCTTTAAAAGAACAGAGCCTTGTGTGGCTTGCTACCCTGAAGCATTTTTCTTTAGTCCCCACTGGGAATCAAACTCAAGTCAGCTAATTTTAGTTTTCTTTTCAATTGCCACTCCACCACTGTTACAAGGAGTGAGTGTTAATTATTTTTATTCAAACTAATTTGTTGAAAACCGGCCGAGTTGTTCTTGCCACAGATCTAGGTCAATGACAGACCCGACAAGAATAGAAATGACGCTTAGGGGTGAAAGAGGTCTATTGTTAACTGCATCGGTGATGAGCGAGAATGGTATCACTTGATATCAAGATGTTGTGCGGAAAATGAAAGCATTGCAGTTAATAGGGACTATTGTGAAGAGCTGATAACCGATGAAGCATCCACTAAAGTCTAAACGATGGGTAACTTTCATTTGTTGAATACTGATTCATTTTATCTTCTTTTTCTCTATGTATAGTGACGCTTCTGTGATGAATCACAGGATGTTAATAGTTAGTACTTACACATATTATCATAGATTACAGGCATGCAAACATAACAAATCTGTGATTTTCTCAGAAATCGTCTAAAAATCTTCTATAAACTACGTTATTAAAAAAAAAAATAGATGATTTTTCCTGAAATTTATTTTGCCTCTTCCAAGCAATCACTTTTACCTTTTCAACAAATAAATAAAGCGTAAATTGTATCAGAAATATTCCGTAATAAAATTACCGAGGAAATTCAAATTGGCCGTAACTCGGTGCTACGGCGTAGGCTTTAAGTAACAAATAAGATTCTGGAAAATTGATGTGAATATATTTTTGTCAGTCTTCCGTAAGAAAAAGGTTATTTTTACCAATTGGCTTCGCTTTGGAATATCTTTAGCTGTTTTCATTATAATTAATATTTTTCTTTCAAGAAAATATATTTGAAATTGTGATTTATATTTCGCCATTCATTTTCGACACTTAGCTATGTTTAAAATATAATTACAGCTTTTTTTGTATGTTAGATCGAACGCTAGTGGTTCACTTGACTGGAACCTACATATTGTTATGTTATGTTACCATTGATCCCCTTAGATCGTCGATGTTAGATCGTTCTTTTGAGTCAAATTATTATTTATGTTGAATCGATAGTTCGATTTCTTTCTTAATACGAATTATATGATACTTAATTTTAAATATTTAATAATTATCTTAAATTAACTAAACAATCTGAACTTACTAACGTACTTAATTTACAGATGCTAAAATTCCAATATTCTCGGTTATCTTTCCTTATTGAGCCAAGCCTTAATTTAACAGTTTTTACTCAAAAGCAGGCTTAAGGAACGTATTGATTAATTAGATCAAGAGATAAACAATCGAAGGGCAAAATCTACGAGCACTTTATTGTATTAAATCGATAACTCTAACTCTATTGGGAGTATAAATTATACGTACCTTCGATACCAAGAACATAAACAATAATATTTGATATCAAAACAAATATACCCAACCGTTAAACCAATAAAGGGTAGGTATATTCGTGATACTTTAGTAAACTATTCGAACAACATGTAATGATGTAATACATATAAACTTAGAATATAAAATTCCTAAATAAACTATCACTAGTCAAATTTATAAACATCTTACGTAAGTGTTAGTAAAAACTAGACCCAGTTTTCATAAAGTAGGAATGTTTTGCCAAAATTTTAATTAGTCTGTTGATTACTTATAAAAACGACTCGATTGACATCAAAGGTTTTTTTTCTCTCCGCAATTGATCTGTCCCCTTTCCCTCCTTTCCGTGAATGCAAATCAAAATAAATACCTCCAAAAGTTAAGGACGTTTTCCTGTAGCTAAAATTGTTAAGGGACCCTTTCAGTCCCTCGTCGAAAAAACTTACTCTGCATAAGTTAAGTAAGAAAAAAGAATTAAACAAAAGAAAAAATACTACTAGTCATATCAGTTTATTTTTGATATACTTAGTTTGCTAAATGTAGGTACTATTTTTATAAAAGTATCTCATATATTTACGTAGTAAATAGTAACTGTACATCATCCATACATCATATCATTTACGTAGTAACTGTTCCGTAATCTGTTTTATTGTTACCAGACAAATAACCACTACAATATATGACGCTAAAGGTTCAATAAATGCTGTCTCATATTAAATTATTTACTGTTCATCTGTCTGATGCTTTCATCAAGGATAAACAACTAATCCCATAAAGCAAGCTAGCGTTAATCTCAGTTCAGTATGGAATAAACCATTCTTGTTTATGTGTAATCGATTTACAACTTCGGAGGATTGAGGATTACTTGACTTTGATATAAGGTCAAGAATCAATTATTCTTATTTAACGTGAATCATTTATGAAATCTATACTAATATTATAAAGCTGAAGAGTTTATTTGATTGTTTGAACGGGCTAATCTCAGGAACTACTGGTCCGATTTGATTTCTTTGAATTCTTTCGGTGTTAGATAGCCCATTTATCGAGGAAGGCTATCATCACGCTAAGACCAACAGAGGAGCCACGCGGATGAAACCGCGGGGCGCAGCTAGTATAAAAGTTTTAAGGTCTATCTTTTAATAAAATACTTATATAGGAAAAAGTGTGTCATCTGCACTAACTAAAGAATCCTAAACAACAGCAAAAATACTAAAAATAAATATGTACATAGTTTTATGTATCTCAAAGTTCTAGTAAAACGACGAGCAGCAGCATCTGATCTCAAAGATAGCTTTAAATTTCAACTAGTCCTTGAATTACCTCTAGACTCGGGAATATTTATTACTTTGTCCAGGAACGTGTCTCTATTAGAATATTCCGAGAATCTAAACATCATATTTCAAAGATGTGTTTCAAAGAATACCTAAATATTTTATATAAAGGTACACAAAACATGACATGTAATAGGAAAATATTTGGATGTTTCAGTATGTCTTGTCTAATTTAATTTATTCTTATAGACGGATAAAATATAAGTTAATATCCTACATATATTATATAGGTACAGGTCGTTTAACACATATTACCTAGATCAATGAGCGATACAATTTGTCTTCAAGTACCTAAGTATAAATTTAGTCTTCGAATAATAAGTACATAAATATAATTCTTGATATTCGAGTGTAAATAATGACCTCCGACCTAAAGTGCTTCTATATCACTGTGAATGACGCAATTGCTACAAATTATTCCAACTACCGAATATGGGTGTAACCTCGCAAAATTTGCGAGTCCCTACATAAAAAAGGCTTTCAATCAGTGTCGCTTTATGTCGCCAACTTTGATATATTTCAGGCTAGACAATACCAATCAAGATAACTTCACTGTATGAATAAAAATATAAAGCTCTTTTTCGCATGCAGGAAATTGGAAGGAAAGTCGCTCAATGTGGGATGAAATACGTTTTATCCTACCAACAAATTTTTAAGGCATACTTTTTAGATGATGAAATGAAATAAATCTTTATCAGCCTAGGTAAGTATTTTCTATCTTACTATTAATTCGTTAAGAAAAGCTTCATATTAGACCTAAATGTACGTATAATGATTAGGTATATACAGTTATTTAACACTAGACAATAAAATATCGCTTTAAACGTTATTCTATAATAATTATATTATAAAAATCAACACGTTTATTTAACGCTGTTACGGAGCGCTGATACGTGAAAGGGTAAGCCCTACGTTTGTGGTCTGTCAAAGGCAAACTTTCATAACACTATCTTTACATATTATAATAACGTAAGCGTTCGCAAACCACGTCTCGACTGTGTGTAAAGGAGTTATAAACTTCGCAACTTTGTGTACAGATGACTGAGTACAGTCTTAATAAAAAATAGAGCTATTCTTATTGATAAGTGACTATTCTAAATAGTCGTAGTTAGAACCCAATTTGTTTTGAGGTTACCATTGACAATCAAACATTGCTTAACATTTAATTGCACGAAACATATTGTGACATACCTAATTCGTGTGAAACTAACTTAAATTTTAAACTCAATTATAATACTAAAAGGTATGAGTTTATATTATATTTATAAAATAAATATTATTTTAAGAAAGCAATAACATTGCGATATTATGTTGATGCAAAACGCTGTTTATGTAAGTCTCGTTCCATTTCCAGCAAAAGTATTTCATGTATAATCAAATGTCGTCGAACTTTTCGCTTGAATATGAATCTGTGACATGCCAATTTCATCAAGAGGCAAAGGAAATCAACATTTATTATTATCACCAATGACGTTGTAATAATATGATTTTCATTATGATTATGTACCTATCATAGCCATTCGATCTTCAATGGAATGTTGATGAATGAAGCATCAAATATATATATATATATATAGTTAAACTAGCTTTCCGCCCGCGGGTTCGGCCGCGTTTTCAAAGAAAACACCGCATAGTTCTCGTTCCCGAGGGATTTTCGGGATAAAACCTATCCTATGTATTAATCCAAGTTACCATCTATATTTGTGCTAAATTTCATTGTAATCGGTTCAGTAGTATTTGCGTGAAAGAGTAACAAACACACACACACACATCCTCACAAACTTACGCATTTATAATATTAGTAGGATTTTAGGTTTTCTTTTGAGCCGGTTTTGTTACATATATAACATCTCAGTTAATTAAAATATAATTATAATATTAAAATGGAACTAAAAATCACCCTTAACGACCGATCCATACCTATTCAACGAAAAAAAAAACGCTAACTAGAGCAAATGAAAAACAAGGCATTGTTTGTGCAGATATCTGGCCAAATCATATCATCATTTGTATGGATTTTAGATTGTTCACAAAAACAATAATCTATGATGAAATATGGAGGGAACCTTCGTCTGAATAATAATGATATACGTTCGAATATTCAGACAACGCCCAGTTTGGATAGTTTCAGATATTGTTTGCGAATATAATGTTCACTATGAGTAATATAAATGAAGATGGAGATACTCCGGGGAAAATGTTACTTACAAGGTTCGGATGTAGAAGAATATTAATTTTACAACAAACCTTTTGCAGCTTTTTAATATTTTAGCCGAATGTCCCGGCGTTCCTTGTTCCTGTTTTATTTACAGAAAATAGTTGTAAATATAATTATAATTAACAATAATTGTAATTTTAAATGTTTATCGTTCTCTCTATTAAACTAGTTGTAGTTTGCAGATAGTGTTTCGCGCGATCGTAGCCAACGCGTAGCGAATATAAGCGAGAAATATTAAGGCCATTACGAGTATACGGAACCCCGTTTTAAATAATTTTAATGCTCTCCAGAGTGTAATGTTAACTTCTAAGAGAACTCTCAACCGTTCCTATGTAAGTTTAAAATACACTAAACCAGCGATGCGTTAAGTGAAAAGTTCCATTTAAAGGAAGAATTGTGATATTTTAAAGAATAACGTTTTATTTATCGTAGCCATGACTTAAGCTGCCTTATGCCTATATAATACCAATGTTTAGTAGAGAAATAGCAAACGAATAAAAAAATATATTTGCACAGTAAAAAGATACATAAAGTTTCATAACGGTAAATAAGAGTTTATGGGCGAATATAGCTCATCTTTTCTTTTTAACTATTTGAAGCGGTTTATTACTTCTCTATTTTAACTTTGGTATTATCATATTAGGTATAGTAGGAATAACACAATAACTTGGGTATCAGAATTTTTCTGTATTTTGTAAGATATGTCAATAAATGTATCTATAACAATTTTATCGTTAGTTTAGAAAGCTGCGCTTACCCAATCTAAGTTTTATACTATCGCTAAATCAAATGAGGAAAGTGGAAAATAAATTCCCCTAAATAATAAAATAAATTTATAAGTATTCATTATTATATAACGCGGCACAAAATTCTCTGCCCAAAAGATTCGAAACAACAGATTCTTTAAAAATGTATGAAGGTTAATTAGAAGTCTTTATTCGACGAAAAGTAAATAAGTGAGGATTCACACGGATTAATTCTGTCTAGATTCTGCGTCCCTGGTCTTTGTTCTTTTATTATATTCAGCGACTTATTTTACTGGGTCACACATAGCCTCTGTGCAGTGTGCCGCAACGAATAAGCAATAAAGAAAATACATACATACTAAAATGGAACTTATTGTACTAGGATACATATTAAAATTGATTGCACTAGAATAGTTAAATCCTATTGCGCACTGTAGACCGTAACGGTTAACAAAGTCGATTAAGGGTAGGTGTTCTTTAAGCGTCCGTGAAGTTGTTACATAATGGTAGATTAATTTCGATTAATTACAATGAGCAAGTAATGAGAACAGCTACGATAGGTTAAGTACATTACAGTACATATAATATGACAGTATGGAGAAAAGTTTTTGTTTGTTTTGTAGAATAACTAAACTTATGACAAGCCTTAGCCAATCAGTAGTACCGTAAGCTTTTAATATTTAGTAGAGTAATAGCCATATTAAATATAGACAATGAGGCAAAACAACCACTTTTTGTATAGGTACGTACTTATATAGTTAAAAGGAACAAATTATACATGTTGTAATAAAGTGTGAGTAGTCAACCAGCAACTTTCGCTGCCTTATTTTCGTGAAATGAGAATTCTAGTGTAACTTCATAATAAATATCATTCTGCATATTTCATAACAGCCAATCGAAAAGGGTACGTAATCGAATAGGGTTCTTGAGAAATATAAAACTGTTTTTAGTCCTTTTCAGAAACGTACCTACCCAATCAAACGTGGTAAAATTGCTATACAATTTACATCAAAGGATATGCATTTAGATAATTTAATATTTTTGTAAACTATTAATAAGTACAAAAAGCAAGGATACGAATTTCATCTCTGTTCCATTCTACTAAAGTTTGGAGGAATTTACTCCTACATTTTTCAAATAATATATAGACTTATAGGCTACCTATAATAAAAATAATAAATACATATTCCCGCAGAAAATCATTGAATAACTTAACATTCCAGTACAAACATTTTCCTAGAATCTTGTATAACGAGGTATGGATTTTCCTCAAGACATCGAAGCTGGAGCGAATTGTTTACAATGTGCATAATACTATCCACTCCTGATAGAGACAATATTATGAACTGAATATATAATTTGATCTTTTATTTACTCTGTTTTATAAGTGCTTGCAAAATAAGACAGCATTTTACAACCGTCGGTTTCATAGGTCCTGAATAATCTGACAAACAACAGAATGTGGAAGAAAGTATACACGTATATATTTTTGACTTTTTTATTTATTTATTTAGATTTCTATAGATTGGAGATGAGAGACGTGGTTAAGATGTTTTAAATTAAAATTGATTAAACCCAGTCAAATGAAAATTATTTGATCCCTTTAGGCAACCTTTGACTTAGTAACGTAATAATTCACAAATAAACAATTCATTAAAAACAGAAAACCGATAATAATTAAAACGTAATTAAACACAACAAACATCTAACGAAAGAGTCTTTAATTAAGATACCGCAGCTTTTTCTGGGAAAATTCCCTTAGAACATGTTTTATGTCATTTCCAACGTTATACCACAGGATATTCTATTGTTTACGAACACCTCAATGTTCTTCAGAGCTTTTCTAACATACACCAGTTAAATGTAAGTATGTTTATTCAAACTTGTTTTTCTCCCGTTCATTTTAGATGATAATTCGGTTTTGTTTTCTTGTCATTAGCATTTAAGGTAAAAGAGACAAACAAACTTTATGTTAAGTAAGTTAGCAGGCTTTGACTGTCCTCTACAATTATTGGTGCAAATTTGTTACAAGTTTAAGTAGAAGATACTTTGCAAGAGAGTTTTATGGAGGCCATGAATTAACATATTACACAAGTATCGATCTTGTTCAATATCTGCCTCCGCGGCGAACTTCAGGATTAGTTTGAGGTTATTATGTATTCTTTGATGAAGCTTGTGCAAGTTTTATAACTTTCTCTTTGTTAAGCCTAACTACAATATGCTTCAGATAAGAGGGGATTTAATTGAAAACGC
This sequence comes from Colias nastes, assembly GCA_907164665.1. Taxonomy (NCBI): domain Eukaryota; kingdom Metazoa; phylum Arthropoda; class Insecta; order Lepidoptera; family Pieridae; genus Colias; species Colias nastes. The sequence continues at coordinate 62,302 of CAJQZM010040250.1, read as the reverse complement.
GATGGATTCTCCTTTAATTCACCATGATAATCCAATACGAATTGCTGATAAACGCTCCTCGAGGTTTTTCCTCCAAAATCAACACAAACAAAACTCTTATTTCTCAATCTCATTCGCAAACAGGATTCAGATACGCAATAGCGTTATATTATCCAGCAGATTTAATAGAAAGTCTGAACACGCAATGAAGATTCCCGTTGCCAGAGGCTGAGTGTTTCTTATTATTAAATAACTTTTATCGACCGAGCCGACAACGCTCCGGCCTCCACCCGACAACGGTTCTACAATTTTCAGTCGCAAACTTTAACTGAGATAACATCTTTTCGCGCTATAGGTAACAATAAAATGAATCACGATAAGGTAACTATCCTGAATACAAAGCGAGACGTGGTTTAAATTCCTTTCGGAACGTTTTTCCTGACAAACGTTTTCACTAACCTACATCCCACAAATATCCCCTTACCTCTAGCATCTATTTTTAGATTTGAGTTTATTAAGTAAACTCTTAAACTCAGGAAACAACAAACAATTATAAATGATGTTCCTATACTTAATACTGTTATCGTTGGTCCATAGTATTAACTTTTTAGACCCAAAAGTTTATGTTTATATTACCTACTAAAAGGTACGCAAATTATGTTTCAAAACATTGTTTTTACAGTAGTTAGAACCTACATTAAATTGTTATTTACTAGCGTATCGATAAATATTTAATGTAAGTGAGCCTTAAGCAAACTAATAAAATTAAATAACCATAATTGGCATTTTTATTGTAGCTTTGGGCCGTTAACACTCACTAACGTCGTAGCTTTGCTACGTTCCCAAAACCTTTTTGCTAAACATTTTTATTTCAAAACGACAAACATTTTTGTATTCTTTTTACTCGTAGTTTACCGATGCCTTCCTTTATAAAAACCTTACAGACGTGTATTTTGTACACAATTACTGGAGGTTTCCAGTAAACGTTGAAAGGCAGCATCAAAAGATACCTATAGTTCCATTTCATTTCACAACAAAATACGACGGAGCGGAACTATTGAACTTCTTTATTATCATTCCAACTTCAAAGAACTGTGTCACATGCGAAATTAATTTCATGATAGCTCTACATTCGGCCGTTACTTCAGTTTAGTATTAATCAATATGCCGTAGGGACATCCACGGCGTCATACTGTCTGCTCCATCGCTCATCCCTATCTGCCAATTTATTTCTTTTCGTTTTTATAATCCATAAAAAGACATTGGCTGAAATGATTAATTATTAATTGAGTTTTCAATATGTATTGACGGTTGATCTTTTGAACTTTAGATTATAAATAGAAATATAGTGAATATTTATATATGTATATCTAGCCAACTATCAAGATATGTTCAATAATTTATAAAACTTACTCGGATTCTCGTGATAATTATGAGTTGTTAGATGTTATTATGAGATTAATAATAGGTACATAATCATTGCTTAACAAATTTACTTCATCAATATCGTCCTTAACAATACCCCTTACGATTCGGATAATTTATTCTCTCGAGAAACACCATAAAGTCGAAATTGAGATGGAACACCAAAACCAGTTAAGAAGCAATTTCGGTAGTCCTCGATCGTCCCTCGCAATCTGACGTTTCATATTTCCCGTAGAAATTGTAATCACTTTACCCGTAGATCTGGTTATCCGAATTGTAAATGGCGTCTGAACCACGGCCGGTGAATATATACGGATTGACAAACCCAAAAACTCGGTGTTTCATGAGGTACCTCTCTGAATATATTATCACTCAAGTAATGTAATTATGTTAATTTCATGCTGTGATTGCGGCAATTTAGCGACATTGTTGAGAATTTTAAATACACGCAAACTGAAAGTATGTGGAAAGTAATATAGGCAACGCGCTACAGAGATAAGACACGCACGACCTCTACCGCGAATTTCATCACGCCCAGCCACCCCCTCGTTTATCCCTTATTTACTTTAGAATAAAAACACAAAGCTCTTGTACTGAATTTAAAATTTTTATTCAAATAAAAGGTACTTACTTTTTTATCATGGAAAATCAAGTTTATGATTCCGACTACATAAATGTGAGTTTATAATTTTTTTTACTGAATAATCTTATTCCATGACAACGTTCCATGATCTCCATAGTCCCTTTTAGGAAATATCGACTTAACAAATTAAATTGCGAAATCTTTTTTTAATATTAATAAATTATTTTATCTAAATATCATATTTTTGGTATAGACCACAATAATTGAAGTGTATACATGTATTTTTCCATCCTGTTGTTGTGTACCATAGACTAAGTATCTATACAAAATATACTAGAACTTTCTCCCTATATTTTGCATTCAACATAGATCTCGTTCGAATGTAATCAAACTTATCTACGATGGCTCCTGAATAATTTCTATTTAGGTTTGCACGACTTATACGGGTTTCCTCATTTAATGACGCAGCATCTAATCCTTCTGAGCCAAGATTAATCCTGCACTACTTTGAAAATTATGATCTAAGAGCCAGTGGCCGCTATTGCATGGTAAAATATATAAAAAAAAACATAAATATCATAAATGCCAAGGTATAGTCAGAAAACGAACAACGAGATAATATTTAAGTAAAATTTCGTGTGGAATTAAGAAAAAATATTTTAAAATTTTTAGTAGGTAACTGTTGATCTAGAAAATTAATAAATATCTAGCCAGACAGGCTTTATTCGTGACTGCTTTACATTATAAAACAAGATATTTAAGTACTTTATACTTGCTTTCTGAAGCGACTTCGTTCGCATGAACCACACTAACTTCTTATCGATTTTGATTCAAAATTGACGGAGTACCTATCATACAAACTTCCATTTTCGATACCCTTATACCTAATTCGTTTATTTTCTCGTTAACATAGGACTAAGGGACGAATTTACAAACATTATTTATAAGTCCTACAATAATTTAAAACTACGAATGTGCGAAACTTCGTTTTTTAGCCCAGTAGTTTACTGAGCATTGATACCCCAGTCTATTTCCTTTTTATATATTTATATTCATACAAATCAAACCACTAAAATACCTACAACATTATTAGGTAGGTATAACTTACATTTGACGTAGTGGTCACTGGCTCTCCTGCCATTATAAGGAAAAACTCGTAATATGTGCTCGTCAGGAAATCGAGTTAGAAGATAGAAGTCACGTGGCTCCCGATACTTATATAAATGTGTAATTATGTCCTATTATTTACTTTATCTATTAGTCACTCCACACCTGTATACGAGATAGTTATTAAAATACGTAGTTATATTTGCAACGTATAATAGGAAAGGCGCAGTTTCCCGTTTTCTTCATCTTCCAAAATATGTCTAGACGGATTTCATATTCAAATGAATTATTTTCGCTCCTCCTGTGATTAAATGAATTATACATTATACTACAATGAGTACTTATAATGATTATAGACACGCATTTTCGCATGCGTGCTATCGACATTATAAAATAAATATTTGAATAAACGGTTTTTTACTGATATTTCAGTATTTCACAAAAAATCCTTTCAAAAAAAATAGACGTACCTAGTTCTTTTCTAATTTATTTATAACAGTACTAAGAAAAATACTGTTTAATAATAATGAATGATATATTTTGGGCTGTTCTACATTGATCGCACCAGACTGTCGTAACGGCGAAAATAGAAGTAAGAAACATCAAAGAGAATCATCAATGAGTAATTTAATATCCATGCCTGTAAAAAATCGCTAAAATCGATATAGGTGTTGAAATTATCCATCAACAAAAATATCATACATCATTCTTAAATCTTAGAAGTGTGATCTCAGAGAAAATATCGTCGAGTGCTTATACATTCCTTACATTTCGTCTGTGAGATGAAAAACATGTTATCGATTGGAAAACATTTTGTTTTATTTATTTACTCCATTTTAAATAAGTGTGAAAGCGAAGGCAAGAGGATCTGATACGAATCGAATAAATGCCACTGACATCCATTTTGTAATATTAGGCTCACGTTTCCATGCGCCAATAACGCTCGGAGGAAATCTATTGGAATCTGCTCAAGTAAAAATAAAAGATGGGAGAGAATTCTCTTATCGTAGTATACAACAAATATTTTGCATAGAACAAAACCTTTAACCGACAATGCATTACGAATAGTATAAAGGAAAATATAATACGGTTTAGAATATTATGAAGAATATTCCGAACTTAGATATCATATGATGAAAAATGTTAATAACTATAATAACTAAAACTTAAACATAACGAATTGAAAGAAAATTAGGAGAAAGATTGTCCCCCAATATTTAACAAAAGTAAAATACATTTTGTGAGCCAAGGAAAAAACACTTTTCTGTTAACTTCGCATAAGATAAAAGCATATTTACTAGTTAACATAAAAAGAGGATTTTCCAAGATGAAAACAAAGAGATGAATAATTCAAACTTAAATCTGTTAGGGCGTTCAGATAAGCTCCTTGAAATCCATGTCAACGAAACCTACTTACGTGTATTTTCCGAAGTAACAAAATAAAATAATGTACTTCTTACTCAAGAATAACACGGTATAAATCGGCTTTATACGTGTAAAAGAGAACTAGAGGCCTAAATTCCTAACCTTTTCTATCACGTACCTAATCTCATTCCGTCCCTCAATACTTTTAAACATGAGCATGAATATATAATATTTGTGTTGTACGTAGCAGATTTTTCTACAGGTTTTAAATTGGTTACAAAATATTTTGATGGCAAATCTAGGTTTTAAAGAGAAGAACTGCGTTCTTTTAAAATTCAAATTGAAATTAAAAAGGCTAATGATGAATTGGTGATAATAATAATGATAGAAGAAAATGAATCACAATTTACACGTCGATTTATCCAGGAAAAGTCAACTACCTTTAAATGAAGGAATCAGGATGCAATAATATTAATGGCTTACGAACAGACTAATTTAACTATGCAACATTTTAGTTTGATTTATGAATATCTAGTTACCTGCATAACTATTAAGATAACAATTTCATCTGCAATTGGCATCAATTAGGCAAATGTCTGAATGGCGCCATTAAATTGCCTTGTTGGGACATTAATCACGAATTAAAGTAAATACAGGCGCTCGTTAACAGTTTACCACGATATTATAATATCTGTATTTACGTGATTCGACACATTATCAACGGATGGTTTACCTTCAGACGTACCTAGTTTCTTTTAATATGAATGTACTTAATCTAGGACAAGTATATTGCATTCACACACGTGTTTCAATGAAAATCAGCTGTAAGTGCAGTGCGCAAGGATTGCGTGTAACCAGACACTGCGGTGTCCGGTGACAACCAGCCTCCATTCTCATACAAATCTAGAATAAACTATCTACGTAAATGCAACTGCTAAGTATCAAATTATAATATGTGTACCTATACAGTAACACTGCACTTGCAATTACTTGCGAAATTTGTACGAAGAAACGACTGTGGAACCTGAGAAAAACGGTAATAAGAATAATAATTTACCAAATTACTGTCTACCGATGGCTTAATCTAAGGTTTTAAAGGAAAAAGCGGACCAAAAGAATCGACACTTAAATAAGATAAGAACCCCAGTAAGAATAATAAGACACATTTCGGTAGTTCATTGCCTACTTTTTAGATGTAATAGAGATGAGATTTACTGGAAAACTCGATGAAAGAGATGGAAATTAAGCGACTGGCATTCCTACAAACCGGACGAAATCCAACAGCATTTTATATGCGACTGCTGACTGAGCACCGAGCTTCGAATACTTTTGCAAACTACAATTTTATTGAAAAACATGTAGTTGCTTCGACAGAATGATGTTAATGTTAATGATTTCCTTATAATAAATAAGAATAGTACTTAATATGCGTTACATTTAAATAAGGAAACAAAATTTTCAGTATACCTAAGTAACTAACTGAATATTCGCAGAATCAAAGATTCGAAATATGTAGGTCAAAGTGCTTATTATTGCAGAGCAAAAAAATAAAGTTTAATACGCTGTCTCCTTTGTTAGGTACTTATTTTTTTAACAAAATATGCTGTTTCAATTGGTATTTAATTAAAAGGTTTAAAAAAATGGCAAATTATAATAAGAATTTATACAAACATGAAATAAAAAACTGAACTACTAATGAACTAACTACATAAATGGCCCATTACGAGTATGATACCCCAATTAAATATAATGTAAAATATAATTATACGTTAAGTATAAATAAAACACAACAGCAATCTCGATTCAGTGGGATGATAATCTCAGTTACTATGTTGTTCAGGATTTGCATTTATATTGGCCTAGTCATGCCAACCATCCGCTTGTATCATCTTCAACTTGTAACTAGTTAAGGGAAAATAACGAAATATTTTCCTTAACTATTCAAGCGTGTTCACGTCTAGTTCACAAGAGATAAGAGATTATCGTTCGGATATAGGGACCTATTGAATGCGCATGTTTGTTACTAGGCGTTTGCCCGACAGGGTTAGTCGGGAGTAGACCAAAAAAGATATTTTTTATAAGCAACCGTAAATGTCGATGAACATATTTGCGTAGTCTGATCAACTAAAAAATGTACATGTATTAAACGTCATTTTTTTACTTTTTGTTTCAATATTAGCGTTAAAATTTGTATTAATAAAGACGAACAGTTATTCTATTTCAGTATACCTGAATACAATCAGACTTGATTTTATCTCACAATATTACTTTTGGTCCCCACAATAAAATTACAAATTCATTATGGGGTGCTCATGTAACTTCGAAACATATACGATATCGCGTCAATGAATAAAAGTGGCCCGAAAATATGTCACATATTCAATTTAGGAGGGTGGCTAGGTACACAATATACATATCCCATCCCTTACGGGTGCTCGAAATATGTCACTCGTGGTGATGACGTCAATATAAACTCTCACCAATATCACGTGGCTTCCGCACGCTTTGAGCTTCAAGTGTATTTACGCACACTGCCACAGGTCGCCATCGCTACAGCATCCGTTATCCAAATGGCGTCAGAGACGGCTACGAATGACCCATTTTCAGAGAAATTAAACACAATACAATTGGACTTTTCACCGATTCATACTTTGAACAGCTTTGATTTTAACCTTACAAATGTTTCAACGCCCACACAGAATGCTTATTCGTCTAAAAAGTAGAATTTCTTTTTGAGCAAACACTGGAACACGACGGCCGCGGCCGACAGACTATGTATATCAAAGGTCGAGTCGCAAAAAATATGTTGGCTTTTTTAATGAAACCGCAACAATACTTACGTTAGTATTTTTATAATGAAATATAATAATATTTTACTTTTTAGTAAACGTTTACAATAGAGAAGATAAAAGCTAATAGCTAGCTTATTCTTATAAAAGTCCAAATGGAGGGTATTGGAAATTTCGCGAAAAATGTGACGGTTATGTTCAAACAAGAAATATCAGAAGTCTACAGTACGTAGGTATTTCTTTTTGTATTTAGGCTTTTAAATTTTATAAATGTCTCAGACGTTTTCTAATGATTAAAATATTAGATTTTCTTTAAGTTACATAATGGTGACATGATAATACTAATTACTTATTACTAATTACTTTGTCGTTACATTTTGAACAAATACAATAATAAGTATGTATTCTACATTAGACATTTTATAGATTAGCCCTATCAGAAATTATATATAAAATACTGAGAATGCTTAACTTAATAGCGAAAATGGTAAAACTAATCATCGCATAAGTTTGTTCATACATAATATTATACAAAATATTTTCTTGCAGGCCGTTGCTTTGCATTATTATAGAAGTAAACTTACCAAGTAGATGTCCACATGACAAGGCGGCGCCGCGTTTCATCTCCCGCCAATTTGAAATAATCACCGAACACAGAACGCATTACACGGATAACGAAGCAGTCCGCGATCGATATACTCGTTCACTACGCAGCCGAGCGGACGCAGCAAACAGAACACAGTGGATCTGACGCTCTACCACACATATTACTCTCAAGTTATTAATTTACAAGCACGTCCACTCATGAGAAAAGCAACTTGAGACGACCGCAACGTTCGAAACCTTAATACTTCCCTTCGCTGCAAATATAAGGTGACAGAAACGTCGATGGACCCGATCGAATACCTTCGCGTTATTTCGCATTACTTTGCCGCTGCCCTCGAATCACACCACTGCGATCACTGGGTGAAATATTTAACTGAATCGACTCGAAATTTGATGAGAAACTCGTAATGAATCGTCCAAGATAAAGAAATAACTTTTAAACGCGTCAACCTAGTACCTATATAAAAATAAATATGAACAATGTGGGGACAGGAACAGGAGTCGCGTAATAATAAAAGAGCTCGCGTGGGGATAGTACGGAGGGTGCATTGTGCACCGGCAAATTTCGGAAGGGCCCGCTCTTCGAGCCCTTGTTCGGTCCCCCTACACTTGCGCAAGATGCCAACCAGTTTTGATTTTCGTGAATATAACCGGGGATTTAACCGTTTACAAAGCCCCTTTCATCCTCCTTACCGTTATAAAATAATGGATTTTTGACAGTTTACAATCACATAAAAAATACACAACGTTTTAGTTTATATATTTTGAGCATCATTGTCTGTAATTATTTAATTAAGTTAACAGATATGTTTGATGAGCAAATCAAAATATGTAGAAGTATTGTTAAGCAATAGTCGCTTAGTGGTCTAAATATAAATTTGAAGTACATTATTCCTTTCGATAATTGATACGTTTGAGGCATAATAAATCAAAATCTAATAATAAGAATAGATGTTATGTAACAGATCATTATTTTGGGGTAATAGAATATGTCACCCCATAAATCATACTTAGAAATCTACATTGGTACGTTATATTTGGTGAGTAAGATGGTTGTTATTCTTTCACGTAAAAACTACTGAATCGATTACAATGAAATTTGGTATGTAGGTAGCTGAAGGCCCAGAATGAGACTGGCTACTTTTTATCCCGGAAATCTCACAGGAACGGGAATGCGGGTTTTTCTTTGAAAGCGCGGGCGAAGCCGCGGTTGGAATTATTAGTTTTTAATATTAACAAATAATTGTAATAAGATAAAATAGAATAGATAATTTAAAACCGGGCAGAGTCGGAGCGGTTAACTAATTATAACATGGCGACTGTTGATTGCTGTCGATCACAATTCATACAACTATAACAAGAATAAACAGTAGATTAAAAAGAAATACGGTTATATTTTTTTATGATAATATCTAATACCTACTTACAAAATTCTTGTGTCGCGGTGTTAGAAGTTAAACTCTTCCGAAACGGCTCGACCGATTCTCTTTAGTATACTTAGCTATAACGTTTCAAACTCAAACTCAAACATTTATTTATTCAACTAGAATCTCTGGAATCCAATGAGTACACACCTGTGTAAACTCTAATACTTATAAAGCTTATATCTTTATCACTAATAATAATAAAGTCGAATAAAATTCGTTTACAATGCTATATTTGAATGGTAGTTATGTCGTTCATGTAATAAACGGTTCAGTTCATAATAAACTAGATGTGTTCCCTGGCATCACCCGTAAATAAACCCTCGGGCAAACACTGAAATGAAATAAATTTATTTTGTCCAGTATAAGTTGACACATGATTTACAATTAAGTTCATTCTAAATTTCAAGCAGATCTACGGATAAACTTTCGCATTTATAATATTAGTGTGGATATCAAATTAAAGACGTCACGCTTAGACCCCATTAGAATTTTCTTAACCAACTGCGCCAGGAGAGTTGTTTAAAAGTATCTAATTTTAAATCAAAAGTCAACAAGATAATAAAATTATATTGAGATTAACACGAATAAAATGTCCATCATCGTTTATAAATAAATAAACAAGAGTTCATTTTTATTCTGACGACAGGAATACAATCCAATTAAGGTTCAAATTAAATTGAAAAAAAAAATACATATACCATATAAATAAATAGTAAATAGGTACTTTATGAATTGATCGGACGCATATCTACCTATTCTTTATATTTTAAAAAAATCCAACATACCGGAGCGACAACATTTTTTGTACATTAACCGGCATTTTGACATTTTTATTGCTGCTGTTTAATTCCTAAATCGTAGTTAAAATAAAAAAGTACCTATTTAGGTATTTGTCTTTTCACAAAATAAATCCCTACATAAACTAATAAGCAATATATTCAGAATTCCGATTACGTGTGTCGAATCGATTTACATTTATTCAAGCCTACATTTAGATTAAAATGAGAGTGTAAAAAAATAAAACAATTCAAAAACTCATTACAACTAAATAATTAAGTTATCTTCGTCAACTATAAGGATAATTAAATAGTGAATACGCACCTATAAGTATAGAAACCTATAACTTAGAGATTATATAGGTAAGTATAAATAAAAAAATACATTTACCTACCACAAATGAATAAAAAAAAATATTATATGAAAATTACAATTTATAATTAATTTATCGTCAAAATAATATAAAGAATTAACCACTTGAAAAGGAAAATTATCCATGCATAAATAATTATTAAAAATAGACACTAAGTACATGTTAATAAATTTACAATACGATATCAAGACAAAATTAATATATTATAAATTATTATTTTCTGTAACGTAACAATTATATTTTAACACGTTTAAAATAAACCCAAGTTAAATTATAGTACTTTAATATACAATTTGCGAAGAAAACAAAAGGATAGACAGAGATAACATTACACAAGCTAACTAATTTGACTAATAATACTAATAATATTCATATAAAAAGAGCCCACAAGATGGCATTACTATCGAGTCCGTATTCTCTTTGCTGCTGCGCTACTGTATCGATTTTAGGTTGACTTCTCAGTGTGAACATACGTAAAAATTCAGATGTTAAAAACGTAAATACGCTTGTTTTAGGCATCTGTTGTCGCTAGCAAGATTTTTTTATAACTTCACTTTTGAATACCGAACCTACAAATATTTTTTCACACGCGAAATCACTTTTAAACGAATTATAGTTAAAATCGTTTTCAAGGATCATCGCTCTGGCAACTCATAATGTCTATGAGTTTGACCCCGAAGCTCGTGTCCGGAGCAGAAGGAGAGTGTGGTGTAGGGCTAGGCCCTTAGTTTTCTATCTCCACTACGTTAATATTGTGTAAAATGGGCACATAATAGGTAAATAATTTTACCAATAACCGAATATATCGTAAACAAATTCCTCAAATATATATCGGTAGACTTTGTTCTCATTATTAAAAATACTTCGGGAGCTCGTACGAGTTACTATTGCTAAGAATATCGTTTAAAGTTGCGCATTGATCATATTGTTTCTATGATTTTTAAATATTGATAATTGTGTTTATAGAATGGTAGAAGATATTGGATTTACATTTTTAAACCTATAAAATAAATCGCGTTAATATGGAAATATGTCCTCGGAATTTTGGTGAATGTGTTGAGACAATGGTGTATCGATTATTTTGCGCTAACGAAATGTCATCCCAGTGCCGTAGTGTTAATATTAGAAGTCTATGTTTGTGATCGTGATAACTTTTGCCTAGGCATCAGTGTATTTTAATTTCGGGTTTGCAGTCTTGTTCATATCTGTGACTAAATTAATGATAGTGTCAGCAACGCATAATTTTATTGATTATGATTACAAAACCCAGAGGAATTCTTACAAAAAATGGTTTATTAGCATATTTCATCGCGTTATTTGAATTGATAAATATGTAGTGATGTTAAAATGTGGAATATGTGGTAAAACTTTAATAAATGAATTAAATAAAACTTACCGTTTCTTATATTAAGTAATGATAAAAAATTCAATTACCTATCATGAAGATCTACTAGACGGCCCAAATATTTCAGTTTCATCAATTTAAACTGTAACATTGATTTAATACTATAAAGTTCAGGAATTTTATTCTATTCAGAAGTTGCTGTAATTTATAAATACCTATTTTACACTTTATTATTGTTTCAATCGCAAAATGGAATTTAACGTATTGATTGTTTTTTGTTACAGTTACCAGTGAAACGCGAAGTGTGTGCTCAAGATAATTATAAGTGATTATTAAAAGCAGGTAAAGTATAGTAGCAAAAATGGCCAATCCAAATCGCGAAAACGTTAGCACTCGTTTTTCGGACAATTATGAACTGAAAGAAGAATTAGGCAAAGGTGCTTTTTCTATCGTACGTCGAGCTGTTCAAAAATCCACAGGACATGAATTTGCAGCCAAAATTATCAACACTAAAAAGCTATCTGCGAGAGATTTCCAGAAATTGGAAAGAGAGGCACGAATTTGTCGAAAACTTCAACATCCTAACATCGTAAGGCTTCATGACTCTATTCAAGAAGAACATTTCCATTACCTCGTATTTGATCTTGTGACCGGAGGAGAATTGTTTGAAGATATCGTAGCACGAGAATTTTATTCAGAAGCTGATGCCTCTCACTGCATTCAGCAGATATTAGAATCTGTACATCATTGCCACCATAATGGTGTAGTACACCGGGATTTAAAACCTGAAAACCTGTTATTGGCTAGTAAGGCAAAAGGTGCTGCTGTAAAATTAGCTGATTTCGGATTGGCTATTGAAGTACAAGGCGATCAGCAGGCATGGTTCGGCTTTGCGGGTACTCCGGGATATCTATCTCCAGAAGTTCTTAAAAAAGAACCATACGGTAAACCGGTGGATATATGGGCTTGTGGAGTTATCTTGTATATCTTGCTTGTTGGATATCCTCCATTTTGGGATGAAGATCAACACCGATTATATGGACAAATCAAGGCTGGTGCTTACGATTATCCGTCACCAGAATGGGACACAGTAACGCCCGAAGCTAAAAGTCTTATCAACCAAATGTTGACTGTTAACCCAAGCAAGAGAATTACTGCTTCGGAAGCCCTAAAGCACCCATGGATCTGCCACCGTGAGCGTGTTGCATCAGTTATGCACAGGCAAGAAACTGTGGACTGCTTGAAGAAGTTCAATGCCCGTCGCAAACTTAAGGGGGCAATATTAACAACTATGCTTGCAACTCGTAATTTCTCGGGAAAATCCATGGTGAACAAGAAGGGAGATGGATCACAAGTAAAAGAATCAACTGACAGCAGCACTACCCTAGAAGATGATGATCTGGACAAAGACAAAAAAGGTGTTGATAGGGCATGCACTGTTATATCCAAAGAACAAGATGAGGATGGTCTGACAAAAGCCGATTCATTTGGAAAAGCTCGTGGTGACAGCAATGCTTCAATGCGCCGTGCGGAAGTAATCAAAGCTACAGAAATACTTTTAGATGCTATAAATAACGGGGACTACGATACATACTCCAAACTCTGTGATCCACACGTGACTTCGTTTGATCCAGATTCACTTGGTAACTTAATAGAGGGTGTTGAATTCCATAAATTCTTTATTGATAACACTCCTACAAATATTAAAACTAACACTACTATCCTTAACCCGAGAGTACATCTTCTGGGAGAAGATGTCGCTATTATTGCGTATATATGCGTTACACAGAGCGTAGATTCCGAAGGTAGACGTGCTACTTACCAACATCAGGAAACTCGTATTTGGCACAAACGCTACAACAAATGGACTGCCGTTCATTTCCATCGCTCCTAACTAGTCCTCTCCAAAAATCACTCCATCCTGCCAGAGGAAGATAATGGTAAAAGAAAGTTAGCTATATGCAATGGAGATGTTATTCCTACCATCGTTACTTTTCATGAGTAAAACGCAAAATTATGTCATTAAAACCTTGTGGCGGAGTGATATAGTCGTTTGAAAAATATCCATTCTGCTATAAAATTACACGAATTTTATTAGAATTCTTATTAATCTCAAGGAATTAAGTTAATTACATATTATAGATAATTAATTAATGTCTTAAATCAATGTAAGCAGTTCAGATACTATTTCCTACTTTATAATCAAATTCCAATGTTATAGGTAATGTGGCTATAATGTGACACTGATCAAATATCCAATGCTTAATGCTAGATTTTAGTGAGTGTTATGAAGTTGTGATCTCAGCCACAATCGAAAATGTCAACGAATAAAGAAATAATGGTAAAAGTAAGATCCTACAAAAATCTCAGAAGAAATACCAGATCTGATAAATGTAAACCATAAGTAACCCACCCAAACAAATCAGACATTTTAAAGGTTTAGAATTATTAGCACATTTCTCTATAAGTCTCTCTACATTTTTAACTATGAATGTTTTGTCGTGCTTAAAATGGTGTTCTATTTGTTATTGAATACCTAGTTAGTAATATTTAAGTAATAAAAAATGCAGTTATTGGCACTACCAATCAGCACTGATGTACCTAACTTGTGGTAGTTATATATGTACTATATTTTAAATATTAATGTACAATTGTGTAACTTTCTTTCAAAAACCTAGTACCTATGTAAAAGCTGGTGTGCATTCATGGTCATTATCTTTTTAAGTGATTATATCAATTTGTCAATTTTAGATTTAAATACCGCTTTGCTTGAAATTCTGTACAATTTGTCATTTTATATTGATGTTGTTAATTATTATTATAATCACCTTTCATTGCAACCTTTTTATGATTGTTTATATATTTTATTAAAATTTAACACCTAGCTTATAGGTAGTATAAAACTCCATAGTGACAACTGTGCATGATACCAGACTGTATAAGGGACTTACAATTTATGAAATGGAGCTTGGAACGTGATATTAATGTGTATGTTTTGTGATTGAAAATGCACAGTTTCACTTATGGAATATGCTATAAACCATAAGTCTGCAAAACTCACTTATTCCTAGAAAACTAAATTAGATATAAATAATATTTAAACACATTTCTACGGTTTTGTAAAATAATTTAGTATAGTTAGTGAAACCTTCTTTATTAATGACTTTAACAAAAAAATTGGAATTGTAACTATAGTGCTACTTGCATCCTAGATAAACTTATGGTGATAATTTAATTGTATTCAGAGTATAGTTGTGCCATTACCATTGAATTTAGTGCCAATAACTGTAAACTAAAATGTATTCTAGTCTTTACTGTTACGCATATTTAGTATTTAATCAATGTTTTGAATTAATTTTTAAATTATACAAACATATTTACTTAAATATATATGTAAATAGAATTTAATTTGCACATTTGCCTGTTTGAGAGTGTTATCATTTTATTAGCTTTTCTCAATCATTATTGTTCTAATAATTTATGTTTCTTTTTTGTTATCTCATATAGTTATAAGTTTTATTTTTTTATCGTGTTTTCATGAACATTTTATTGTATATTTTACATTTGCTTTGAGTGCTAACTTACTATGAAATATTTACTCTGTTAAAGCACAGCTGATTATTTATTTTTTGCATCACAAATTGATTAGCTTATTTTAAGTAATAGAAGTAAAAATTATAAAAATTTCCAAAGAAAAATCTCAAAAATATTACTAATTGTTACTAGTATTACTTATTCCTGTTTTATGAAATTATCTGTATCACTAACTGAATGGTTAAATTGATATTTATTTGCTTTAAAATAGTTACCTATTTACAATATAACTTTCATAAGAAATTTGTTGAAAAATGTTTTATGATACTAACTACATAGGTGTAAATAAATATTTATCAAATGAAACTTACATGTGCAATAAATTAGTTAAATCTTGCAAATATTCTATTACTTATATACTAAAATATACATTGATACATACCTAGACAATTCTACTATTGTTTAGTAGGTCAAAAACAGAAAATGCACAAATGTGATTGTCCATCATGGCATATTGTTTATTTTTATCCACTAAATTTATATTTAAATGTATATTTAGTCTTTTCAATTAACATTCTACTCTAACAATTTTTAAAGTTGTCCTTCAATTGCTTCTCACTTTTTACAATTTGTGCACTTTCAGGCTTGACTCCTTTGGATTTAGAAGATATTTAAATGTAGTAGGTAATTTTCATCTATTGTTGTTAAGTTTTTATTATTATTTTATAGTCTTTCCATCTTTTCATGTATGATAATCAGCTTTTCACTCAAAAAATTGTTATATGAGAATTAATATTAAACATTTCTAAGCTGAAACCTTATAAGTAAGTGCCATGCCATCTTTGAAATTGTATTTATTTTGAAACTTTTGACCATTCAGCTAGAAATAGTATTGAGTGCTATTAAAACAGTATTGCTCGTGTATAATTATCAAGTTATATTAATTTTATTGTACTTAAATACGAAAGCAGTGATAACTTATCTCAGCTTTATTCAGCACTTTGCCTAGGTATGTTCAATTAGTTTCTTTTTAATGTTTAAGATTTAACCAAAGTGTTTCATTCTTATATGCACCTTTGAAATGATTTAAGATTTTACTAATTATAATCAAGGTGACTAAGTTGTTGTAGCATAATTAAAATGTGAAAGTGTAGATGTATTGAATATTTGTCAGTATATTTCTATTCAACATAATTTCTAAAACCTCTGCATTGCCGATTATAATGTAACATTCTCTAAAATAAAGTTCTTTTGATCTATTTGTGTTAATATTTTTAACAACCTTTATAATTGAAGTGTGTCATGACTACACATTTTATTCAATAAATTTCAATACTTTAATAAAAGATCATAATATCGTTAATAGCATTGCTATGTAAAATGGCATTTAATAAGGCCCTGCTTGGTATGTAATTGGCAAAAAATCAATTTAAATTACTTATTAAAAGTTACCCAATCACAATCCCTGTTCTACTAATTACACTAAAACAAGTTAAAATTCAAATTAACTGACTAAAAACTACATACTTACATCAGTTTTCATACTACAATACTAATTAATTACACTTATCTACTTCTAAAATAACACAACATTCTATTGATCAACAACTTTAATAAAATCCTTCATACCTTTAAATCATAATATGTTCAAATACTTCATTTTTTGGTGAACACTTTTACAGCCATCTTGAAAAACATTGAAATTTTTTAAAATATATTTGAATTTTTCTTCACTTATTTCTCTTCCTCCTAGTTCATATTCAACACATTTCCTGAGAGTACTTTCATTTAAACTATCAAATTCTATGTATTCTATTACATTGTCGTCATTTTCACTGAAGCTCTTCATTTCTGATTTTGTCAAAGTTATACATTCAGACAAGAATTGTCCATTTGTTGTATCACAATTATAAACTAATATAATCGTTATATTTTTATTTAAATTTTCAGTCTTGGTGAGTAAATTTGATAACTTATCTTTTATTTTTGATGTATCATTGTTTTTTAGATCGTCAATAACAACAATAGAGTTTTGGCACAAAGTTAATCCCAACAGGTCTGTTGTGAACACGTCCACAAAAGTTGGCATGGTATAATGATAAACATTGCTGAAGTTCATGATATCTTCTAAAATTAATGACACAGTTAATGTTTTTCCGACACCAGTCCCTCCATACAATATCAAAATTTTATTCTTATCATGACTTCTTAAAGTGTTAACAATTTTATAAGAAGCAGTTGATTGTCCATAAACTCTATTTGAAATTTTATTACTTATCCTTTCAATGTTTAGACTACTATGACATTTAAAATTTGCATTTATTTGATATAATACACACGATATCAGCAATATTATTATTCCTGATATGTAAATATATTGCGTCCGTTTTCTGGAATTTGATTTAGTTTCACTCAGATGGACCACCAATTTTTTAAATGATGTAGATAGTCTCGGATTTGAATAAGTAACTAACTCTGTTGTATTTTCTTCTCTGTTCGGAGCAGGGTCATTATATGATATGTCCATTGCATTTACAGAATTTGAACTTAAATCTATATCCATTGGCTCACAACTTGTATTACAATCCATGTCGATAAAACTTGACTACACCTTTCTTGTTTGTAGTCTTATCTCTCAAGTTCCTAAAAAGTTTCAGAAGTTTTATGAGTGTTTCATTCTCCTTTCGATTGTAACAGTTACTTTATATAAATTCCACATATAACCTAAATACAAAATTCCAATGATGTCCAGTATTTATTAACTTATTATCGATTGAATAAAGATTATGATTGAAATTTATAATATTTTACCTATCTGAAATCTGAATTCTGAATTCAACGAACATTATTGTCAGTGTCATTTCGATGTATCAAATGTCATAATGTGTCAACTGTCAAGTGTCATCATATTTTTATTACTACAGATTAGGTAAGTAATATAGAATAAAATAAATATTTGTTAAGGCGAAATACAATCGTGTTTGTGCACCTTTTGGGCTACGCCCCCTGGGTGGAGCATAAGAGCGCGCGGGACGCTTCACGAAAATCCCCTCGCCACGCCACACAACTGAATAGATGACGGAAACATACGGAACTAACGGAGGTTCAATGAACTTTACTTAAATTCTTATATTCGCGCGGCTAAAGCTGAGTAAAGCGATCCGGCAACGTCTTTTCGTTGCCGGGCCCATCGGACTAGAAAAATCGACCTTTGTTCCTTTGCACGAAGGTCGATTTTTAATTGGTACAAGTCTGGTTACAAAAAGTGAGCTTGCGTGACTAATTTATTTTATGATGAAATGATTTGTTATTGTTAGAGTGTCGCTACCTATGTAACTTATTTGAAAATCTTTGTAAACAAAATTTATAGTTTTTCGTCATGGGGACTTTACGTACAATATGATAATAAAAATACATAATAGACTAATGCTATTTACGTTTGGTTTTTTTACATATAATATATCATATTTATTGAAAAAATCAATAACAAAAAAATATTATTTACAATTTTGATTGTTTTTTTAATAAATATATCCGACATTTTGATATATTTAACATCAGATATATGATATATAATAAGATAGAATTTTGACATTTGATATAAATATAACATCAGATATTTTCGAATGCTGGTTTTGGTACCATTTTATTGTTCCAATGTTTATCTTCTTGATACGACTTTCATTTTTTCTTCTTCACCTTGTTCCGTAAATAAATATGTCTCTTGCCCGTCATTTTGAGCTGTCCTTGTACATTGAGGTGCTGAAACAACCACAATAAGTTATAATAGGAGAGAATGAATGAAACGAAAATTCTGTATAACAAAAAAAGATTTGTAGAAAAATTCATTGATAAACCAATTATAATACCACGATTATTTTATAATAGTAGTTTTATATAGTATCTTTATAGATACTTTCATCAAAACTAGAAAAAATTGCGCAGCTGTGTACGTTCCTTTGTCGCTTTATTATCCTAGCCCGTAATAAACGCGATTGTCGGCGTCATACACAGCAAACTTTCTGAGAAAATCGTTCTTTTGTTTGCGAAATTTTACGGTTGACCGCAATTAGTATAACAAGTGCTTTTATAAAAATTAGTAAAAATTTCGCAGCTGTGTCCGTTCGTTTATCGCTCTATTGTCCGAGCTCGTAAAAAAGTCGATTGTCGGCATCATAGTTACATACAAATTTTTAAAATATTTTTTTTATATAAAATTTATAAGTTATTATGCTTATGCATAATATGCATAAAAACAAATTTAAAAAATACTCATACATAAAAAAGTTATACGTAATAGGGTTGAAGTAAAAATTGTTTCTGATCTCACTGGTAAGTGGTAACCAGTCAGTGATAACTTACACTAGTCTGAAATATTTTACTATCTTCAATCTTATGACTTATAAATAAATGACATAAGATAAACTTACACAAAAAAGTACTATGTGAAACTATCTGAAGATCCACATCAGTTTCTGGTAATCATGGTTTGTCTTTTATTGCGTCCTGACTTGCAGGCTGCTCATCGGATTTTTCGTGGTCGCGCTTCGCTGTTAGAAATAAACATACATACACAAATCAGTAGTATTATATTTATTGGAAGATGAAATCTCAAAAAATAACTAAAACATTACTTATCTATACCAATAATAAAATTATAAATAAAAAATATAAAGACGGAGTGCATAAAATTATAAAATCTTGATTTGTGCGTTGCTAAATTCAGACTTAGTAAACATATAATACTCCAAAAAATTAAAATAATATTTATTACTTATTACAAATAAAAATAACTTTCAAATTTTGATTTATGTGTTTCTCAAGTTAGACTTGTAAACATATAGTACGACATAAAAGAGATGAAATTAATTATTTTGGAACTAATTCGTTTTTCATTACCTGGCAACCCTCAATTGCCAATGTAGCTGTCAAGTTGAATAAAAATTTGCTGTTTTTTTCGTGAAGTGGATAATTATTGAGATAAAATTGTTATTTAGAACAAGAAATTTAAATAAAAAAGGAGACATCATGAAAAAGGTTAAACGTAGCGGTGTCCGTGATGTCGTGTATAAAGTTTTTATTCGGTGTTTGTCCGAATTTCAAGCTGGAAAGTTATTAACTGATTTGGAAAACGTTTACAAACGTACAGCAGAATATACCGGTGAGATTCCATTTATTTTTGCTCAGTACTACGTAAAATAGAATATTCCATTAGTGACGAGTGTTTAATGTATGTATGTATGGCGATTATTACGTTTTCGCAATTTAATTTGAGGTTATTTGTATGTAAACAAAAACTAGTTTTTATAGTGCGACCAGCACAATTTGAGTCAAGAAGTTATATCCAATCCAACCAGCCTCAAATAAAGTACCTAGTTTAGATTTTACTACATAGTGATAACTGTTTTCATACAGCTATCTATTAATCAATCAAACCATAAGAAAAAAAAAATCATATTTTAGATTTAGCTTACTAACTACTTACTAGAGTAGCGCAGGGACGTTGGCCTCCTACATTAAAAAAAAAATTAATAAAATAAAGGAAGTTTTAGTTTTAAGCTACTATAAAAATATGTTAAATGTACTATTTGATTTTATTGATCTTAATTCGTTTGTTATAGGGGTTTCTGAAAGCACAGTACGCAGGATAGTAGAGGAAGGGAGTAGAAATGAAGGCAAATTTTCAACGCCAGCCAAACATAGGAGAGGTAGACCATCAAAAACTTTAGATGACTTTGACGTCTGCGCAATACGCCAAAAAATTCATTTTTTTTACACCGTTAAAAAGGAAGTGCCAACAATTGGCAAATTATTGGCTCAGCTACGTGATGACATTGGATATGATGGTAGTCGTGAGCATTTGCGAAAACTTTTTAAAAAAATAGGATTTCGCTATACAAAAAGTAAATCCAATAGGCAGGTTCTGCTTGAAAAACCCATTATAGCACACAAAAGAGAAATGTATCTGCAAGCTATAATGGACAATAGAAATTTGCCAGAAGAAATTCAGAAGGATATAATTTACTTAGATGAAAGTTATATACATTCTAGCTATAAAGTTAAAAAATGTTGGCAGTCAATAAACACAGGAGGTGTGACTACAGAAATTTCTAAAGGAAAGAGATGGATTTTAGTACATGCTGGAAGTGAAAAAGGCTTTGTGCCTAATGCTCTTTTAATCTTTAGTGGTTTAAATAAACAAGAAGATTATCACTCTGAGATGAACCGGGCAAACTTCCAAAAATGGGTTACTGAAAAACTAATACCAAATATTAGAGAACCCTCAATCATTGTTATGGACAATGCTCCCTACCACTCGGTGGTAAAAAATAAATATCCAACATCAGCCAACAAGGTTGATGAAATAAAAATGTGGTTGTTAGAAAATAATATTCCCTTTGATCTACAACTAAGGAAACCTTCTCTTGTTCAGCTGGTAAAGAAGCATAAACCAGATCCAATTTATGAAATTGATGAATTATTGGGGCAACACGGTCACACAGTGGTAAGGTTACCGCCTTATCACTGTGACCTTAATCCAATAGAGTTGATTTGGGCACAAGCAAAAAGAAAGATCGCTTCGCAGAATGTTTTTTTTTTTTTTTTTCAATCATATATTTCTGGGCTTTTGAACGAATGTTCATGGCAGCTTCGCAGAATGTTGGAGCAAAAAATATTAAAGAATTAGCTTTAGATGCCTTCAACAAGGGAAGATTGGAAGAATTGTTGTGACCATGTAAAAAAAATAGAAATGGAATATTACAATAGGGGCAAAACCCTGTACGAAGACATAGAGAAATTTATTATTCACGTTGGTGATGAGAGCAGTGAAGATGACTCAGATAGCTGTTATAGTGCTGAAGAATCAAATGATGATACTGAAGATGCCCCGTACCCTCTTGCCAGTACTTCGAAACAGAGTGATGATCAGTCCTTTGAAGGAGTAGAATATTTAGATTTTGATGAATTATATTAATGTACAAAATTTATCTACAAAAAAAATAAAAATATGTAGTTTTCAAATCGCCTTGTTTTTTTTCTACCCGACGGACCCAGAAAGAGAGTAATGTGTTTGAGCTGCATGTATGCTTGTTTGTTTGTATGTTTGATTCTATGTGCGCCTCTGCAGTCTAAACACTTGACCGATTTTTATAAAATAACTAATTCCAAATACATTTAAGTAAAATTTGACCTAGGTAGGTCAATTAAAATACTAATGTATTTTTGTCTTAAATTTACACTATTGCTACAATGAAACAATTATAACGGTTTAAATCGCGGTATTTATTTTAGATTATATTATATATATTTTTAGATTTTTATTCTATAGTATCAAGATCGCTTGCGTCGCAGTATCGGTGTTGCTATATGAGCGACGGTGGCGCCCTCATTTATTTTCATCTCTTTTGTGTCGCACTGTACCTAGTAATCAAAATATTGGAAGTTGAAATCTTTAGACTTGTAGCGGCCGAAAGACATCTATACTAATATTATAAAGCTGAAGAGTTTGAATGTTTGAACGCGCTAATCTCAGGATTTCGATTTGAAAAATCTTTCGGTGTTGGACCATTTATCGAGGAAGGCTATATATAATATAGGTAGGCTATATATCATCTCGCTAAGACCAACAGGAGCGGAGTAATGCGGGTAAAACCGCGGGACACAGCTAGTAATAAATATAAATAAGCATGATAAACATTAAACTTACCTATTTAGGTTCAATAACTGTAGTTTTTTCATCTGCCTTCGTAACATTTTCTTCCTAATGTTCTCACCATCAATGTTTTGGCCACCAAAATTCACCATGTTTATGAAAAACTTTAGTATCACTAACACTAAATCACGTATGCGAGTAGACAACGGCACCGCGCGAAAAAGTTGTACAGGACTGCTCTCTAAGACGCGTTGGCGTCGACTAACAGGAGGCAGAACGGCGGAAGCGACCGGCCTACGCGCAATTTTGTGTTCATAATTTATAAATATATATTTTTTTAATTACTGATGTCGTCGTCGTCGTCGTCGTGTCAGCCGTGGGACGTCCACTGCTGGACAAAGGCCTCCCTCAGGGTTTTCCACCACGACCGGTCACCGGCGGCCTGCATCCAGCGGCTCCCTGCCACTCGGACCAGGTCGTCTGTCCATCTTGTGGGTGGACGTCCCACGCTTCGTCGTCCAGTACGTGGTCTCCATTCGAGAACCTTTCTGCCCCAACGGCCATCGGTTCTGCGGGCTATGTGCCCAGCCCATTGCCACTTCAGCGTGCTAATCCGGCGAGCTATGTCGGTGACACCGGTTCTCCTACGGATCTCCTCATTTCTGATTCGATCTCGTAGGGAAACTCCGAGCATAGCCCTTTCCATAGCACGTTGAGCGACGCTGAGTTTGTGCACAAGGCCCAGGGTTAGAGACCACGTTTCTGTACCGTATGTCATCACCGGCAACACACATTGCTCGAAGACTTTGGTCTTCAGGCACTGAGGGATTTTGGACGAAAAGATGTTATGTAACTTCCCGAACGCTGCCCATCCGAGTCGGATTCGACGATTGACCTCTTTCCCGAAGTTGGACCTGCCTAATTGGACGGTTTGTCCGAGGTAGACATATTCGTCAACAACTTCGAGAATAGAGTTTCCAACAGAGACCGGAGTGGGCAGAACATGGACATTTGACATGATTTTCGTCTTGTCCATGTTCATGCTAAGGCCCACTTGTTGTGAAACTCTGTAGAGGTCATCGAGCATTGTATTAAGGTCTTCCAGGGATTCTGCCATGACTACGATGTCGTCGGCAAATCGAAGATGAGAGATGTACTCGCCATTGATATTGATGCCAAGTCCTTTCCATTCTAGGAGTTTAAAGGCATCTTCCAAAGCAGCGGTAAAAAGTTTTGGTGATATCACGTCTCCTTGTCTGACACCGCGCTGCAAAGGAATCGCCCCTGTACACTGTTCTTGTACTCGGACTGACATGGTGGCGTGTTCGTACAAACTTCTCAATACTTCGATATACCGATAATCAATGCGGCACCGCTGGAGAGACCTTAATACGGCCCAGGTTTCGATCGAATCGAAGGCTTTTTCATAGTCCACAAACGCTAAGCATAATGGCAAATTATACTCCTCGGTCTTCTGTATAATTTGCCGCAGCGTATGGATGTGGTCTATGGTGCTAAAGCCTTTACGGAAACCGGCTTGTTCGGGAGGCTGGAAGTCATCTAACCTGCGTTCGAGACGATTCGTGATAACCCTTGAAAACAGCTTATAAACATGACTCAGAATTGATATCGGTCTGTAGTTCTTCAGAAGGGTCTTGTCTCCCTTCTTGAAGAACAGAACGACCACACTCCTGCTCCATGCTTCAGGCGTTGTGCCCTCGAGTAGAACGGAATTAAATAGCCTCTGGAGCATTCTGAGGATTGGTTTTCCACCCGCTCTCAGAAGCTCAGAGGTGATTCCATCCTCACCCGGCGCCTTGTTGTTCTTAAGCTGTTTCAGAGCTATCCTAATCTCGTACAGGCTGATGTCCGGGATATCTTCGGTGAAATGTCGGGTTAGTCGGGCTCTTGGGTCTTTCGCCGGACCAGAAACAGGCTTGGCAACTGAGGTGTAAAGCTGCCGGTAGAATCTCTCAACCTCTCCCAATACCTCTGACTTGGCCGACACCACTACACCACGATCTGTTTTCAGCTTTGTCAGCCGGCTCTGCCCAATAGACATATCTCTTGCAAACACTTTCGAGCCTTGGTTTCGCTTAATCGCTTCCTCAATACTTGCAGTATTAAAGGAGCGTATGTCGTGTCGCAGAGATTTCGATATCTGTCTATTGAGTTGCCTATATGACTTAGCATCTTCAGATGTGCGCAGTGGCATAGAGCGCCGGTCTGCCATAAGTTTGAGAGTTTGGTCTGAGAGTTTTTGCGGATTTATTTTACGCCGGGTCTTAAAGTGGGACCCAACCGCGCGGATAGTTTCTACCAGCCTGTTATTTAGATCGTCCACAGAAACGCTACTGTCGAGGCAAGCGAAGCGATTTTGGAGTTCGAGTTGAAAGCTCTCGGGGTTTTGGATTTGCGCATGAGAAGGACGGAGCGTAGACTTCATCAGACGTGATCTTTCACGTTTGACATTAATATTCAAGATGCCTCGTACCATTCGGTGATCGCTTCCGGTTTTCACCCTATGGATCACGGAGACATCTTTGAATATTTGTCTTTTCGTGGTCATAATGAAGTCTATCTCATTTTTTGTCTTCCCGTCGGGGCTGAGCCAGGTCCACTTCCTGTGGGTCGGTTTCTGGAAGAAGGAGTTCATCATAAAAAGACCTTCCTTCTCCAGAAAGTCAGCTAGTCTCTGGCCCCTTGGGTTGCGCTGCCCAAATCCAAATTGCCCCACTCTCAACTCATCATCGCCTCTCTTACCCAACTTTGCGTTGAAATCTCCCATCACAACATTGAAATGGGTTTTCGAGGTATGTATGGCTCTACTTACGTCCTCATACATAACTTCCACTTCTTCATCGGAGTGAGCCGAGGTCGGTGCGTAAACCTGTATGACCTTCAACGAATATCTTTGAGATATTCTGAGTATAAGGCACGCTACCCTGCTCGACACACTCTCGATGCTTACGATGTTGTTGACGAGAGATTTGTGAACGATAAACCCGATTCCACCTTGGGACTGTTGGTCGCCCTCCCGGTAGAAGAACAAATTTCCGGACGTCAAGGTTACCGTGTCCTCCCCCTGTCTTCGGACTTCAGATAACCCTATGACATCCCATCGTAATTTGTTCAATTCCTCTTCCAGCTCAACAATCTTTTCATCCGTCCTCAAAGTGCGTGCATTATATGTTACCAGGGCCAGGGGTCGTCGGGAGTGGTAGCCGGATCTCATCCGGTGATTCTTAGCACCCCTTGCCCCGCCGTTACCATGGCCGCTACCGTAGCCAGGAATAGCGGGGCTGCCGGGTACTAGGGGCCTGGTTGAGGGTGTACTCATCATGAGGGGTATGATGCCATACTCGCCACGCTTGGCAGGCGGGTTGGCGAGCGCAGTGGATATTAATGTCTAGTTAGGTCGCGGAACGCTGCTGCCCGTCCCGGTTAGGTATCCCTTAGTCGCCTCTTACGACACCCACGGGAAGAGATGGGGAGGTGCTATTCTTAAACCGGCACCACACGGTACCAATTAATACATCAGTAATTTAAAAAAAAATATATTTATAAATTATGAGCAAAAAATTGCGCGCAGGCCGGTCGCTTCCGCCGTTCCGCCTCCTGTTAGTCGACGCCAACGCGTCTTAGAGAGCAGTCCTGTACAACTTTTTCGCGCGGTGCCGTTGTCTACTCGCATACGTGATTTAGTGTTAGTGTTACTAAAGTTTTTCATAAACATAGTGAATTTTGGTGGCAAAAACATTGATGGTGAGAACATTAGGAAGAAAATGTTGCGAAGGCAGATGAAGAAACTACAGTTATTGAACCTAAATAGGTAAGTTTAATGTTTATCATGCTTATTTATATTTATTATGTATTTCGGTCGCTACAAGTCTAAAGATTTCAACTTCCAATATTTTGATTACTAGGTATATGTTTACAAGTCTAAATTGAGAAACGCATAAATGAAAATTTGATAGTTATTTTTATTTGTAATAAGTAATTTATTAGTCATATTTTGAGATTTCATCTTCCTATAATTTGATTACTAGGTACCTATTTATGATTTTTGTATTAGTACATATATGTTTACAAAGTC
This sequence comes from Colias nastes, assembly GCA_907164665.1. Lineage (NCBI taxonomy): Eukaryota > Metazoa > Arthropoda > Insecta > Lepidoptera > Pieridae > Colias > Colias nastes. Next base: position 35,242 of record CAJQZM010040250.1, on the reverse strand, counting down.
TGAATTTAGCAACGCACAAATCAAGATTTTATAATTTTATGCACTCTGTCTTTATTTTTATTTATAATTTTATTATTGGTATAAGTAATGTTTTAGTTGTTTTTTGAGATTTCATTTTCCAATAAATATACTACTGATTTGTGTATGTATGTTTATTTCTAACAGCGAAGCGCGACCACGAAAACTCCGATGAGCAGCTTGCAAGCCAGGACGCAATAAAAGACAAACCATGATTACCAGAAACTGATGTGGATCTTCAGACAGTTTCACATAGTACTTTTTTTGTGTAAGTTTATTTTTATGTCATTTATTTATAAGTCATAAGATTGAAGATAGTGGAATATTTCAGACTAGTAAAAGTTATCACTGACTGGTAGGTAATTACCAGTGAGATCAGAAACAATTTTTATTTCAACCCTATTGCGTATAACTTTTTTGTTTTTTTTTTTATTGTATTGTCTGAGGTCTTTCACTGCACCGGTAATTGTAATTTTTTTACTTATTAGATATCATGCTATTTTAGGCTTATTGCTGATCTACTAACAATTCTATACACATGTGAGCAATCCCAAGACAAGGGGCAAAATTAGATATTATATACATATAAAGCTACTTATACTAGATAAAGGATATTTATTATACATATATCAAATATCAATTCGAATGAATGTATGTATGAGTAATTTTTTAATTTGTTTTTATGAATACTATTTGCATATTATGCATAAGCATAATTACTTATAAATTTTATATAAAAAATATTTGAAAAATTTGTAGTTATGTAACTATAATGCCGACAATCGACTTTTTTACGAGCTAGGACAATAGAGCGATAAACGAACGGACACAGCTGCGAAATTTTTTACTAATTTTTATAAAAGCACTTGTTATAATAATTGCGGTCAACCGTAAAATTTTGCAAACAAAAGAACGATTTTCTCAGAAAGTTTGCTATGTATGACGCCGACAATCGAGTTTATTACGGGCTATGATAATAAAGCGACAAAGGAACGTACACAGCTGTGCAATTTTTTCTAGTTTTGATGACAGTGTCTTTATAATAATCGTGGTATTATAAGAGGTATTATCAATGAATTTTTCTCCTATTATAACTTATTATGGTTGTTTCAGCACGTCAATGTACAAGGATAGCTCAAAGTAACGGGCAAGAGACATATTTATTTACGGAACAAGGAGAAGAAGTCGTATCAAGAAGATAAACATTGGAACAATAAAATGGTAACAAAACCAGCATTCGAAAATATCTGATGAAAATTTCGGATATATTTATTCAAAAATAATCAAAATTGTAAATAATATTTTTTTGTCTATTATTGTTTTTTTTTTCAATAAATATGATATAAAAACAAAAACCCGTTTTTTTTAAATCTTTTAAAACCGATAAAAATGTAAAAAAACCAAACGTAAATAGCATTATTCTATTATGTATTTTTATTATCATATTGTACGTAAAGTCCCCATGTCGAAAAACTATAAATTTTGTTTACAAAGATTTGCAAATAAGCTAGTAACGTAGGTAGCGACAATTCTAACAATAACAAATAATTACATCATAAAATAATTTAGTCACAAGCTCACTTTTTGTAACCAAATTTGTACCAATTAAAAATCGACCTTCGTGCAAAGGAACAAAGGTCGATTTTTCTAGTCCGATGGGCCCGGCAACGAAAAGACGTTGCCGCATCGCTTTACTCAGCTTTAACCGCGCGAATATAAGAATATAAGTAAAGTTCATTGAACCTCCGTTAGTTCCGTATGTTTCCGTCATCTATTCAGTTGTGTGGCGTGGTGAGGGGATTTTCGTGAAGTGTCCCGCGCGCTCTTATGCTCCACCCTGGGGGCGTAGCCCAAAAGGTGCACAAACACGATTGTATTTCGCCTTAACTTCTCTTACATACACACAAATCGATTTATTATTATTCCAGACAACTAGTCCACTTCCGAGAGTTTATAATTTTAACATTATTGTTAATTTGTGTACGTGAGGGTAGCTAAGTAGTAATTTAAATATAATTTACTTACCAAGGTTCTTATTCAAAATTTCAAATACATTTCTTTGTCCTATTGTTGTTTTAATGGATAGAATTGCAATTTACCTACACTTTCAGACTAAAAATTCTTCAGACTAAAAATATTTCTCACGGAATATTTTTAGTCTCCTCCTGGAATTAAATCTAGGGCTCTCATTTTTTTTAATCTCACGCATTATTCACTTCGTCAAAGAGGCAGTAATAATATCTTAAAGTTTTTTTTACTTCTAAAAGGTATTTTATTTTTAGACTGTTTGTCTATGCCGTCCATGCCGTCCTTACCATTACCTAACCATAGCCTCGGCGATATAAAAAATTAAGGTGTCAAACCACAAATGCCAAATTGGAGCATTAACCGTTTATTATTTTTTAAATTTCGTTTTCAAAATGAGTGATTTCAAAAATGAAGATTTATCAAATACAAATAATAAATGTACACCTCAAAAGAAAAATAAAGTGCGTAATCCTTTTGATAAAGTGCTAGTAGAAAATCTTCATAAACCAATATGCAGGTTTGTTATTAATTCTAAATTGTAAATTAGTACATAACTAGGTATTTGTAAATCGTGGTATAATATTAATCCCTTAAATATTTATACAGCCCCGGTATGTGCAAAATGTACAAAAATAAATCGAGCGGTTCGTTTCGATGGGACATAGACCAAGCATGTACCTTAGTTCCTACAGATATTATCGTATGCAATAGCCAGTTTGAGCCGTCCCCAGATCCAGCGTTGGAGAAGATCGCTGAAGAAGCTACTGAGAAGTGAGTCCGTCAAAAATAATATTCATTTTACGATTACTAGATGTAGTTTATATTATATTGTATAAGTAAATAGCCCTAAGTTTTAATTTAACATTAGCAAGTTCATTGAACTGAATATAAATCAAAATATAGTTTGGAAATGTAATTTTTTGAAGTACCTTACCTGATGATTGTTTACTCTTCATGTTGATGCCACTTTTTTACAATATTTTTTCATGTTTTAGATTCTTTTCCCAAGAGTTAGTTTTACCAAGTCCTATGGAATCATCAAAGAAACTGCAACCTTTATTACAAGCAACATCTTCAGATTCTAGCTCCAATGTATCTAGTCTTGTGAAAGAGTTAAAATTTGTGAAAAGTGGTAAGTGTTTATAAATCCAATGTTAATACATAACTGCTTTGCTGTTTCATTAATTATAACAAATAAATTTAGTTTCAGTTCAAACAACGCTAACATTACCACCAACACTCCCTCCTGAATTAGAGAGCATTTTACAACCATTCTGTACATTTACACAGGTGAATAGTCATTATGTTATTTCAATAACAATAACAAGACATTGTTGTTATCATTAATTATATACAGGGTGGGATTTTGTAATGCCAAGGAGGGAATACTCTTTATTCTGTAGATAGAAAACTTAACTCTTAATTTTCAGAAATATAATAATAGAGTTTTCATCCTTTAAAATATAATTGAATGTTTCCTTGGCTCAAATTTCCCTCTGATGGCATTATGAAATTCATGTATATGAAGTATTAATATGTGTTGGTATAGTTAATATTATATCAGTTTATGAACTTGTTGGGCATGGCTTAATCATATGATATGTTTGAAGCTAATGTTTAAATTTTAGTGGTCTAACAATTTTTTCATTCAAGGTTTCAATAGATTGGGGCTGGGATTTGTTATTTAATAAAACAACTAACTAGTTTTCTTGTTGTGCTTTTAAATACCTTACTTATTATAATGCTGATATATTGTAAAATGAACAATATTTTTTCTTGTGTACTGACTTTTTCAATTTAGTGAGGCAGAAAAGGGTCAACGGTTGTATCATTACTGGATAATTTATTTATCTTTGGTGTTGTTGTGTTATTTTACATACTAAGTATGTAGTTGTTTTTGTTTATTTTTTGTCTCAATGTATTCAATCACAATAACAATTTTGTGTATATAAATTATTACCATGTGATTTTTTTTATTTAAAGATTAAAAATAAATAAGAACCCTAAATAATAAATACATATTAGGCACATTTACTTAATTAATCAATACATAAGCTCAAAAAAAGCATAAAATTCCAGGAACAAGCAATGTTTGATGAGTATGAAGTCACAGCAAACGGTTCATTGCGTAGAACATTGTTCTTTGAGGAGCAAAGTGATCATGATGACTCTGAACATACAGATGAAGAAGTTAGTAATGAAAAGCGGCCACCCTCTAGCTATGAAGAACATACGCCAGTTATATTCAGCCCCGATTTGGTAACTATATGTCAATTTAGTATAATTAAATGTTTTTTTTTGTTTGTTGTCAAAACCTAGCTGTAAACGCACCATTCTACTGTGACACATTAAAGTTGCATTTCTAATAGAACTTAATCAAAATGGAAATTTAGAATTTTTAATTTTTATACATATGTACATAATGCCCCGGCCACAGTATGCTCCTCGCGCTGCTCATCTCTCTGCTCATCGCGCTGCCGTTATTCGCCGCGACATTGCCCTCTCTGGACACACACGGCTCTACGCGCGCGATTAATCGCGACGCTCGTCACTTGTCATTTGCTTTGTCTCACGAAATGGACGTTGAAACGGTGGCAGCGTGCGCGCTATGCATTTTTAGTATAGCTAATTATATTAATGTAGTAAAAAGAAATATACATCGTCGTCGTCGTCCTCAAACATAAAAAACATTAACAATTTTTCATTTGACCATTCCATGCTTGGCGACGACATAATTTCCAATTTTGCATACGTGTGCGTCTTGCGCGAGCGCTCGATGCGGACTGCGATCGCGCGATCGTATTGCTCGACTGCTCGTATTGCCGGTCCTTTGACTCGCGCGCAAAAACCGACAAAATAGGGAGCTGTGAGCAGGACGATTAGCACGACGAGTAACGTGGCCACACTATGTCTCTGCCTACTTTCCTCGTTACTTCCCATACCACTCGTCGAGTGTGTGGCCGGCGTATAAGATATATTCTAATTTTGGAACATTATTATATCTGTCTTTGTAGATCTATTGTATTTTTTTTTTCAAAATATAAAATAGATTTTTGTAGTAACACCTTCTATTAATCTCTAAACAAATTACATTTTGAAATTGCAACACATTAGATATGGTGGTTTACTATAAATATGTTCAAAGTATAAATAGTAAGGATTTTTTTCTCCCTCTCTTTAGTTTTTTTATTGAACGTTTTTACTTCAAGCATCTGCAAATTAAATTGTTCGAAACTTTCTTTACATGTGTACCATTAATCAAACATTGCTTCCAGAGCTGTGACTTTATATCAAAAGGTATGAAGCGTACATTTGGGACTCCTCTACAAGCTGGTTCGAAACACAAACCATACAGGAATAAAATATTAGATGTGGTTGACTTTGAACCATGTTTCAGTCCTATTGAATTCAGAACTCCCAAAGGTTCAGCGACATCGTCTTCACTTGCGTCATCATCGATTTCACCTGTAACAAAAGTCAGCGATGAGGAGGTAAGTTTTTGTCTCATTGTTGCATTGGTGTAAGTCTACACCATCTCGTAACATGAACATATTTCGTGTGCTTTGATCAAGTTTATATTATATATTGTATTTTATATTTCATATAAAGCATAAGACCTTGTTTTCGTGGGAAACATAATATGTTGAGTAACAGTTAATCAATCAGTTACTTAATAATAAGCCAATACTCAACCTATCGATTTGTTGCTTTACAAATGATAACTATGAATACGAGTTTTAAGACCTCCATTGTTCCATCACCAAACAACTCGCGCACGCTTTCAGCTGGGCATGCGACGTTGCCAAACCGCTGCGTGCAGGCGGCGAATCAGTAAAATACGGTTTACGCATATGATACCATTCTAAAACTGTCTCATTTATTTCTCTCATTTTGCACTTTTGTTTTCAATTTTAATTTGGAAGACAAAAACTGATTAAAATTTACCGAAAATATGCTAGTAATTGCAGACAAATTAAATGGATCCCGTTATCTACGGCTTATCGATACATATTATGTTCTAGAGACGCCCGTAGCCCGTGTTATGATTGTTTTTGTTTCTAATACCTACATAGACATGGTATGAGATGGTGTGGTAGGTCAGCTCCTTAAGTGTTACTAGCAATGTATCAGACATGATCTTTAGTCAAACAGTTAAAAAAAAATAATATCAGGATTTGTTAGCATGCTTGTCTTTCAAAAACTTGTACATTATTGAAAAAAAGGGAATGGAAAGTAATTTTTAATTATGTGAAATAAAGTTATATTTAATTGAATATCACAATATTAGAAATACATTAAAAATTAAATGTCAATGAACTTACGTACTTCAAATATTTTTAGAAAAACAATTTCACCTCACCGGAATCAGAAGCTATGGCAACGTGTCTCGACTGTATCGTTTCGGAACCAGAAGGCGAAAAGAATGGCGTGTGCTTCTGCAAAACGACGCCAAATAAATCTATGTTAAAACGGAGTACATCGCTGAAGAACTCACCGCCAAAAAACAAGAGAGGATCCTCGTTGTCGGAGAAACGCAGTCTCAGTATGTCGAGCTTGCATCGCAGTCGATCTGTACAGAAGTTAGATTTTAGTATGGACATGAGTGTCGATGAATCATTTCACAACACTTCACAGGGTAAGTTTTTAGGGAAATTTGAGATGCATGTATGTCTATTGAAATTTCGTGGTATTTATGATATATTCATTTTCGGCAGGATCAGAAACTACCTCACCAGACAGAAAACAAGTGACTTGGTTCCTCGAGACTGACACAAATGTCAAACAGTTAGCTAAGTTAGATTCTTTTAAGGGGCAATCTCATGATATCCAGTCTTCCACAAGAATAAACTTATTAGATGAAACTCCCATTAAGGGCAAACGAAAGACTAATGTCGCCCATGAAATTAGCAAAATACGTGCACAGGCTACACTCAGCCCGTTGCATATGTCCTTAGATAGTAGTTTAGATAATTTTGATATACCTTTTAGCATGGAGGACAAAAAGATAGACTTTAATACTATTGATCTCAAATTCTTGACTGAAAATGTGTCGGAATACGAGCACAGTTCTAAAAATACCACAAAAGTAGCAAGTGACTCTTCCTCAAGCTATAAGAAAGTCGATAGTGGATTTAACGAAAATACTTTTTACGCTTCTAGTTATTATGAAAGTGCCATAAAACCTTCAGAATTGACTATCACTAGTTTATCTAAGGGTAATAGTAGTAAGACGGCTTTAAAGGAAATTTCCAACGTAAATTGGATGAGAGTCGACAGTGGCTTCAAAGACGAAACGTCGACGGACAGTACTCAGTTCTATTCCAATGAGAGTTCTAATAAAAAAATTACTATTAATCATTTCTCTGACGTAAAATTTGATGATAAGGAAAATGAACTGAACGACGATATTGATAGAATTATTCCGCCCCCAAATAAAAACGATGCCATGTCTATTTCGGACTTTTTTAACGAAGATTTAACATTTACTTGTAATTTTTCTTCAACGCCGTCGAAAAATAAGTCACGTAAAGTCAATTCTTAATTATTTTATAGGAAAATTTAATGGGTATTTTATAACGCTTTATAAGTAATATAAATGTAATAAATTAGTAGAATAATTGTTTTTGTATAAGGTAATTTAATAATGGCTAATATATTATTGTAGTTTTCTGTAAAATTTCGATTATGTTTATAAAAAATATGTATGCTTCTTCTTATGTTTTCCGGCTATTTTAATAATCTTATTTTCTGGCTTGATGACTGATCCTTTTTCAGTATATGACGTTTTTAGGAAGTACAGTGTGTACTTTAAAGAAAATTTCATTTTGAAATGACTGTCTATGTATTTAGAAAAAAAAAAGCATAGAAACGACTTGCGTATATTTTTATATAATTTTGATAAGAAAAGTCTCGACGCAATTAATGCCATTATTGTGGATTGTTTATGAATTTGTTAAAGACTTGAGATGACCGTTTTTGCATGAGATTTTGTTTTGATAATTGCGTGTTTACTTCGATCAAGTAATTTTTATTTTAAGCTTTTAAGACTGAACATTGTAGATGATATAAATAAAGACATAAATAAATAAATGTATTTTTCTAATGTAAGCGATTTTAATATTTTTTCCTATATTATGATTATTTTATAGTTGTATAATAATATATATGCAGAAAATTCGATAGTATAACTGCTTATTAAAAATCTTGTTTAGGTTTACCGTAGTCATGATAGATATAGTGCCCGGCAAACATCTTGGATAAAAAGTGGCGTAGTGGGGTAAGTTTGTGCATCAAGTTTTAGTACATTTTTATATGAGCAAGCTTCCCCCTCTACGCTAAAAAGTGGTCAAGTTACGTGCCGACAACTATATTCTATGTATTATTGTTGCAAATTACTGTAACTATATAAAACTTCTTTTTCATGAAGAATTATCACAGTTGTATGAACTTTGCAAAAACAAAACAAATTTACTAATTAGTATACATTACTTATCAGAAAGTTGTAAAGATGAAGACAACAAAGTCCGCTTTATTGTTTGTTTTATACAATGACGATTGGGACATCATTATTTTTACTATTTATCGTAAATAAGTGCCCTGCTGCGGAGATAACTAACGTAGATCCCTGAATGATATTTACAAACAACAGCTATCTATAAACAATTACGAAAAATAAAATGAGCACCTTTACTTTGTAATTAATTATTGTGTTCTATAAATAATAATTTCCATAATAATATTGCTATCCCAACTATCATGATAGTTTATCGTCACGCGTACATGATACCGCGTGTGTCCAACCCGTAGTGTATCTGCACTAATAATATTTAATTACTCGAGTGCTTCACAAACTAACAGACCTCTCGTGCGTCAATCATATTTAACAAATAACAGCTCATTGATAACGTCGTAACCTCTGTTATCGGCATATCCCGGAACGTCTGCGAACTAGAAGCGATGCGGATCTATTAGGTAACAATGTCCAAGCAGATGAGTCTAGTGCATTTATGATTCTATATAAACAAGGAGCGTCTCGAAAACATTTCATTACGCTGACAATCGGACAATTAACAAGAGCGTTATTCGATACTCGGTCAGACACAGATCGCATTACATTAAACGTTTTGTTATCGTCCATAGTGACACGTGCTTTGCCATACGAAAGTTCGCGTGAAAATTAAAAATGTTTAACAAGACGAGTGCAACTTTAATGCTCCAAACTATAATGGTCTTAATGGACAAGCAGAATTCGACCGATGTTACCAACTTCCCGAGCTCCTTCTACGGTTAGTCAGTTCAAAGTATGATTTGCATGATCTGCATGGTAATGAGATGTCTTCACAATGTAGTATTGTGCCGGACAATAGTTGAATATAATTATAAATATATGAAATAAAGATATGTTATATTAAATTGATTTAATATTTCAAGAGGATGCAGAGATAGAACGTTGCTACAATGTATACGGGTGTTTCTCGAAAGCCTATCCTTGGACGGAGCACCGCCCAGATAATAACTTTCCTGCGCCGCCGGAATCTTTAGGAGTCAGGTAATAAAAACATTTTTTTTTTTCAATTACTTCGTAGCCTTGATTGCTCTTTCGATAAAGCTCAAAAGAGTAATGACAACTAACTTAGTAAAATTAAATGTTACAATAGCAGGAAGAGAGAATGAAAATATTTGTATTGTTATTTAATAAACAAATGAAAACCGCATATTAAACAGTAACAAAAAATCGTAATATAATTTAAATAATGTACAAGAATTAAGAAAAATAAACCGAATACTGCGCGGCTTTTATACAGGGTTTTTATAAAGGGTTTTATACAACACCGGTCTTCAGCAGCCTCTTGTGACATGGAGTAGAAAGTACTGTACTCCATACTCTACTCCATCCATCTATTATATTCATATTTTTTTATTAAAAAAAAGCTAATTCGCCTTCAAATTGAAGTACTAAACGAGATTTACATGAGATCACGATTCACGTCACTGGGGGCACCAGCTTTCAAATAAAAAAATAATTATCAATGTCGGTTCACACACAGGTAACAAACCCAAAATAATAAAGTCGAATTGAGAACCTCCTTTTTTGAATTCGGCTGAAAATAAAAAAATATTCTAGTACCTAACGGTTTCGCTGTATAGGATTTAGATTATATTTATTTTATGTAATTCACAAAAGAAAATTGGCAATCTCTTTTTAATTATGTACTAAAATATCATATCACTTTGAGGAAATCTATTTTCGGTAGAACTTGAGAATTTCACAAGTTATAAATAAACTAAGTGTTAGCAAATAAATTTATATGTCCAATTATTATATTTATTATACCTATTCATACTATTTTGCAAACTATTTATGTTCATTTATCTCAGAGCAGAGTCCAGACGTTACTCTTACGCCGTATCACAAGTTTCAAATTATAGTCGGTGTAGTGTTCCGCCCACGTATAGAATTATTAAACTTGAAAGTTGAAATTGCCTATCAGTCATCTATCAGTCCATGATCATCATGTTCGTATAAATTGTTAGAAGGAAAATCAATTTAATTATTATTATGAATAGTATAAAACTTAGGAAAGTCCAAAAATATACGTAATACGTACGTACGTACTACGTAGCTGAGTGACCCATGACGTTGGGCATTACATTTTTACTTCTAATTGTCTTGATGAAAAAAAATCATTGTATACTTTAACGTAGGTAGGTAAATTCATGAAGTCAATTCATCATTTCATGAATTAAGAACTTGAATTAGTAATGGTACTAGTATTATAAAATATGTGCTATTGTCTATTGGTATATAAGACCACGGCCCTTAAACTTTATAAAATGATAGAAAGCCACGCCCCCAACAAAGCGGATCTAAATATTATTGCTAGTTGATACTTTTTGTCATTACCCTGGTATTTCCAGTACATTTTATCTATGTACTCAATGTGTCGTCCCTGATAATAAAGGGGGCTCGTCCGTGACATCGATCTATCAATACGAAGACTAAACAAATATCACAACAAATATTTACGTCCCGTAGTTGCACTGTGACGTATTATCACTATGATAAACTCGTTAACTAATTACTTGCAGTGTACTTTATTCTACACTAGCGGTCCGCCCCGGCTTCGCCCGTGGTACATATTTACGTTTTCTCTACATAAGAACCATCCTCGTACTTCAAGGAATATAATAAAAAAAGAATTATCGAAATCGGTTCAGCCGTTCACACGTGATGCCGTGACAACGCGAAACGGGTGCGGACCCGCCGCGCCGCCTTTTTATAGCTCCCGCCGCGAAGCGCGTCGAACGCGGCAACTGATACACAAAAATAATCCTTATGGCTGCATGATTCTGTATTCACGCGCGATGACTTATAGCGTATTTCATGTATAACTTTGGTGTTTCTACACCGATTTACATGATTCTTTTTTTATTGAATAGGTAATAATGTTAACTTTTTTTAATTAGGGATGAGTGAGAGTGTTGTAAACTTAAGAGTAGACAAATATAATCAGAAAGCTCCGAATTGCTAAGCTATTGAAGTTTCACGTGTTATTGTGAGTCAATTTTAAAAGATAGACATATGCTGTCTAGGAATTTATTTTTATATAATAATAATAATTTAAGAATATTTGTGTCGTACATGATTTCTATGTAGCTTTAACCATTAAGGCTGCACACGCGACGGAAGCTTAAAAAATGGAGTAACTTCTCCCGTTTTCCCAATATTTCCCTTCACTGCTCTGCTCATATTGATCGTAGCGTAATAAAAAGTATACTATAACCTGCCCAGGAGTATGAAGAATAATTGTGCCAAATTTCGTTAAAATCCGTCGTGTAGTTTTTGTTTCTATAACGAATATACAGACAGACAGACAGACAGACAGACAGACAGACAGACAAAAATTTTACTAATTGCATTTTTGGCATCAGTAGCGATCCCTTATCACCCCTTCATAGTTTTTTTTTAAATATATTTCATGTACAGAATTGGCCTCTCTACAGATTTATTATAAGTATAGATAAACATCGACCTTTGGACTGATGCGTATCGGTATACGAAATTGTCCCAAGGGGAGAAGGGTTAGATAAAGTATCAACTGTAACAAAAAAACATTGCGAAATTTTTAATCGATGTTTTTTTTTTCATTTCTTATAGGTATGCTGTGTTTACAAGACGAAATAGAAAATTACCAGTGCTTTTACAAGCTACAGATGTAGAAAAAGTTCGAAATGCGAATATAGATCCAAGAGGACCTTTTTATTTTATTTCTCATGGGTTCCTTGATGGAGGTCATAAACTATGGGTTAGTTTCTATTAATTATTCTAGATATGTATTCAAAACATAATAGAATAACGAGTTAATAAAAAACACAATAATATAAATCTGAAAGTGTGGTCACAAAGACGCAAACATCTCATAACCCTTGACACTTTTTTTGCATATGGAAAGTTGGTCAATCGTGCAGACATACACTTAATAATTAAATTGCAATGATGATTAAATTTGCAAACTTAAAAGCTTAACATCATCGATTATATTACCTTCATGGCTAAAAATTAACTATCTATACCTATTTCACAGATACAAAACATGGCAGATGCGCTTCTCAATTTAGAAGGGAATGAAGCGGCAACAGTCACTATAGTGGATTGGCGGCGTGGTTCCCAACCACCGTATGGTCAAGCTGTAGCTAATATACGACTTGTGGGGGTCATGACGGCACATCTTATACATACATTCTATGTAAGTATTCATACATATTTTTAACTGTTTCGATACAAGTTGTCCGAATAATAGTACCAATAATTATTTAGCTAGATGTGACAATTAAGTTCACACCATAGTTTTTCTATTCATGAATTATATATTCGAGAATCGAGTCAATTTACTAAACAAAAAAGAATTAACCATTTTATTAGTAACTATGGTATTTATTTCAAACTGTTATTAATAGGTTTTATGTTAATTTCAGATAGAGCTGGGCTTATCAAACTTAAACAATTTTCACTTTATTGGTCATTCCCTTGGTTCCCATTTAGCAGGCTATTGCGGCCATTCCCTGCAAAAAGTAAGTGCTAATAAATATAATTGTTCATATTTTATCTTTATTTATTTTTCTATATATAAGTATTTATTTAAAATTATATATATATATGTATGTTTATCAGCCATCTGGTTTCCATAACACAAGCGAAAGCTTAGTATGGGATCAGACTGTTCCGTGTGTGAAAATTGTGCTGATATAGTTATTTATCAATAAATTATTATTTGTTGATTGGTGCATGTTAAGATAAGATTTATTAAATTTGTTTTTATTTTATTACAGAGATTTAATCTCAAACTAGGACGGATAACGGGTCTAGACCCCGCGGCGCCATACTTCAGTAATACGGTCACTTTAGTACGGCTGGACAGATCTGATGCTGAATATGTGGATATTATCCATAGTAATGCGATGCCGCTGTATTTTTCAGGTACTTATTGCATTGCTTTAAAAATAATTTGTAATTATTCATAAAATATTTATAATTTTTTTCATTTATTTTATGAATTTATATTATTGTGCATTCTAAAAAAATTACATAACGATGGACACCTTGGGCGTAGTTAATTTGTTTAATATATTTAACAAGGAAAAAAAAACAATTCCTACCCACAAAGCCAACCCGTTGATTCAAATAACTCACACACGCACACACACACGCACTAATATAATAATACTCAATAATGTCGCTTTAAGGAAAACTGTTTTGTTATTTATACGGGAGAAATCTGTTGTGTGGCTCTTATCTACACACACATTAATAACTAGCCTTCCTCGACAAATGTGCTATCTAAGAATCTATCGAAAGAATTTTTCAAATCGGACCAGTAGTTCCTGATATAAGCGCGTTTAAACAAACAAACTCTTCAGCTTTATAATATTAGTATAGATGTACTTAATATAATATCAACGATGAAATTCCAGGTTTTGGCATGTCAGAACCGATAGGCCACGTAGATTTCTATCCCAACGGTGGTTCTATACAACCAGGATGTAAGGTAGAAAATGCGGGGAACCAACGGTCGGGCGATATGTATCAACAAGTTGCGAAATTTGTTGCGTGTGACCATGAGAGGAGTTATGACTTCTTTACTGAGAGTATTGCGCCGAGCTGCCCGTTTATGGCTATACAGTGTAAATCTTATGAGGTAAGAGGATGTAACTTATAATGTGTATTTTTGGATGTTATATCTATACTAATATTATAAAGAGGAAAGGTTTGTTTGTATGTATGTATGGTTTTCACGCATACACTACTGGACCGATTTTGATGAAATTTGGCACAGACAATCTTTAGACCCTGAGAAAGAACATAGGCTACCTTTTATTGCAAAATATGTACCACGGGCGAAGCCGGGGCGAACCGCTAGTAATTAATAAAGTTATTGACTAGAACGACGACGCTATAGCGTAACATGCACAAAGTCTCATTAGATAAGAATATTGATAAATTTGTATAAATGCATTATTAATACAATAAATAAGTGTAAATAAAGAATTATCTGCCAAAACGGCCCACTATCTTGTAAAAATAAATGATATTTCTACTTTATAACTATTAACTTCTAACCCGCTTACTTATCATTACAGGCATTTCTAGAAGGCAACTGCACAACATGTGACAATAAGCACCTATGTATACCCGTGGGTCTTCACTCCCAAAATGTGTATAAGCGGCTACAAATGGGCGGACTAGTGGATTCTAATTCTAATGTCGCTCTATACGCTTTAACTGGCAATACGAAGCCATATTGCAGTAAGTTGAAATATATTTGAAAACTTTTTAATTAGTATAACCACAGAACGCATAAAAGAGGTTAGAAAGGAAATAACGACTCATTTGTTTAAAAAAAAACTCCACTAAACTCTGCAATCGCGGCTGATTCGCAATAAACGCAATACATATAATGCGCGAACGCCTATGCATTGCAAGCAATGTATGCGTGCCTGTCCCGCCCACGTGCCCCTTCTAACTTCTTTTATCTGCTATAACGTTATTTAAAAAAAAAACGAAAATTGTACGTACTTTAAAATTTAAAGTATACTATACGCAAATATTATTATTGTTTTTTTATGCATTAAAAATTGTTTATATAGAAAATTATTTACATAAAAAAAATTACAAAAACCAATAAACTAACTAATAATTTTATTTTCAGGAGTACACTACGAAGTGAAAGTGAAAGTGTCGAATTCAACTGAAAGTAACATCCACGGGCCCGATGTTGGCAAAGTATCAATAACATTGGTCGACAGAAATAATAATAAGAGCGATCATAAATTCCTGAACGATGAGCAGTAAGTATCGCGATTTTGATAAACACGTACTAAAAATAGTCTTGTAGTGAAAGTTGCATACAATGTTTTGAGGAATAATATTTATTTTGTTCAGCTTGCTGAACAAAATAAATATATCGTATGAGAAAAGTTTTGTGCTTTTAGAAGTCGAAGGACGCGGGTTCGATTCCCGCATCATGAGAGATTTTTGTCTATTCTTTAACTTTTTCAAATAATTATAAAATTGCCTTTTACCTTTTACACAAAATACTACGCTGCGTAATCAAAAATATATTACTATTATGTTTATAAAAAAAAAAAACATCACTTCCTTAGACTAATCTATACTAATATTATAAAGCTGAAGAGTTTGTTTGTTTGTTTGTTTGTTTGAACGCGCTAATTTCGGGAACTACTGGTCCGATTTGAAAAATTCTTTCGGTGTTGGATAGCCCATTTATCGAGGAAGGCTATCCATACTAATATTATATCTGTCTGTCTGTTACTCAATCACGCCTAAACTACTGAACCAATTTTCATGAAATTTGGTATGGAGATATTTTGATACCCGAGAAAGGACATAGGCTACTTTTTATCCCGGGAAAATGACGCAATCCCGGAAATCCCACTGGAACGGGAACTATGCGGGTTTTTCTTTGACTGCGCGGGCGAAGCCGCGGGCGGAAACCTAGTAGGCTATATTATATCATCACGCTAAGACCAACAGAAGCGGAGCCACGCGGGCGAAACCGCGGAGCGCAGCTAGTTAAATTATAAAAATTAATAATTTTTTATTACAGAAAATATTACCGGCCTGGCGATACGCATACGAAATTAATGGCGTTCAAGGATACAGGTCTTCCGCCTTTATCCGTTATCATAGAATGGAAGTACGAAACCAATCTATTGAATCCAATGACATGGAGATTACTCAAATCTTCAAGTCTTTATATTGAATATATAAAAATATCGTCGATTGAATATAATACTGAGTAAGTTTTTGTTTTTGAAGTGAAAACTTCTTTAGCGGCGTTGGGTATAAAATCTTAAACTCGCGTCAGGACACGTGGCCTGATCGAAAAAGCGTAAGACGGATGTTTTTTTTTTTTTTTTTTAGCCCTTATATTCCATGCGTAAGACGGATACCATTCCAAAATATCAAACATGCTGAACGTTAATAATCAAGTTTTCACTTCTGCCGGCACTCCCGGAGTGCAACCCGTCTTTTTTTTTTATTATTTGTAACTAATACTGAAGACAAGATAATATCCTTTTATTATGAAGAAAGATTACTTAATTGAAATAATTATTTCTTATAACTTTCAATGCAAATTTGTATTAAATTGAATAGTATTGGTGAAATAAATCGTGATAACATTATTAACTTGGAGATACCCGAAATATATTATAGTTAGCTTGATGATATGATTTTTATTAAATTTTCGTTGTTTTTTTTTTTCAGTATAACTGTTTGCCCGAAACAGAAGAAACCTGTGGTCGCCAACTTACCGACATTAATGAAAACTAAATACTGCATGCGAACATAGCCTATAAGGAAAACAAATTTTAACTTGAGCTTTATAAGAAATGCAAATTGACCCCAAAAAGTATTGCCATAGTATTTCATTTTTAAGTTATGCTTAGTATAATCTTTAAATTTATGTCTATGTTATTCACATATTTTGTTTTAAGTAGGAAATTAAACAATTATTAATTAAATAAAAGTAGTTTTATTGTTTGTGTGTTTGTATATAGAAATTATTTAGTGTGTTTGTATATACAATATTCTTACTGCAGTTACAGCTAAATTTGTTTAAAATGTGATATATTTATTTCCTTATTCCTTTTAATCAGGGGCCTAGTTACCGCCTTATCAAATAAACGGGGCCATGCTATGGAGGCCCAGAATGTGGGTGTTTCATTTAAAAAGGTCAAACAAATTATTTCTATATTGCAGATAATATGTGAGATATCTTAAAAACGTCCGCCCGCCCCGAAAGGCTACACCACTGCTAGTATATAAACATGAAAGTTTTTGTGTAAGGATGGATTTTTTTTGCCCATTAACAGAAATGCCCTGATTTTGTAAGAATTTTGTATTGTCGCCCATCTTGATTTAGAAATTTGGCATACGTAGCGTATAGTAAATAGTCAAACCCTTCATGTGATATTCATATTTTAAAAGAGTGAGAGAGAGCCGAGTAGCGGCCGGCATCTTTGACCGATTTTTGTCAAATATAGTCAATAACTACCGCAAGGAAACCAGCTTCTATTGAAAATAACCACTTAAAAATTAAAACATTCATATTTTGACGGAATACGATGCCACAGACATTCACGGAACATTCGGCACGTGGCGGAGTACGGAACTAATGCCGTCATCTTGTGAAACGTCATCTGTCATCTTCAATGACACTGACAACTAAGGAACACACGGTCAAAATGTCAAATTAGACAGTTACAATGCGAGCTGCGATATTGAACTTTCTGCTAAGTTAATATGTGATTTCATAATTCAATTCACGTAATAATTGTTATATCATTGAGTATTATTTGTTGTAATAAATCGAGGAAGGGCGTGTGTTATAGTGATCTACAATGGGTGATACAAGAAAGAAGAAAAAGTATTACTTTCGGAAAAGTAGAAACAAATACTTTTTAGAACCCGGCTTTAGAGGTTTCTTTTGCACATGTAACTTTAGAGAAAAGGACTGTGTAAAGGAAATGTACAATTTGCTGAATGAGTACGCCGGTAAATTATATCCAGACGTGGATAAGGCACCGCCTGTCGTAACTCCGGCTGATCGTGATGACCAATCTGATAGTGATTCAGAGAGTGAGACTGACATTGGAGATATCCTCCGACGCGAAGTGAACTCCATTAAAAATAACTCCCAAAAATCTCTTAGGCACAAACGTTTTCAAGTAGTGGAAACCGGTGCATCCAATTGCATTTTCATAAAGACTAATCTACCTTGCCCAGAAGAACTCAGTACAGCTATAATCAAAGATTTGAATGCTACCAAAGTTCAGAAAACGCGGCATGTACTGCGCTTCTTGCCCATTATGGCTACGTGTAAAGCCAATTTACCAGATATCATGGAATGTGCGGGAAAGCTTTTTGATAAATACTTCTTAAAGCAGTCTTCGACATTTGCTGTTATTTTCAACAAGAGGTTCAATAGCAGTGTATCTAGAGATTTGGTGATTAAGGAGTTGGCTGAATTAATTGTACTAAAAAACTGCAACAACAAGGCAGATTTGAAAAATCCTGGACTATGCATTATTGTTGAAATAATAAAGGGCATTTGTTTATTAAGCATTGTTGACAATTATTATTCATACAAGAAGTATAATTTACATGAAATTTGTAAGGAGGAGACAAACAATGACCATGAGGAATCACAGGCAAAGAAATTTAAACCTGATGTCCCTGAAGAAGAAGTGAAGTCATTAAATAACTAATTTACTTTCCAACATCTACTGTTAAATTATTATTTTTTAATCTTCTAGGCTAAGGCAACCTGTGCCCCCTATATCAATAATTCTTGCACCAAATGTTTTTCTACTACCAATGTACTTTTTAATTAAATCTTTCACTAAGATATTATAATAAACAATATTGTTTAATGAGAATACTGGTTTTATTATCTAAATAAATATCCATAAACGTGATAAGACCTTATATAAGTAATAAAGAACAATACTGGTTAATGTAAGCAGTTGTGATGTAACCAAATGTATGACATAATTATTTGAATTATGTAACTGTTACAATGTTACGCAACTGGCAAGGCTACCCATTTCAACATCTGCAAAACATAGAACCTTTATGTTGTGAAGTATGAAGCTCAACTCTTGAAGTTAATACTATATTCAACAGATGGCGCTGATGCTAGTCGCCCACGGTCATAAACACTACGCAGTGAAAAAGCCTTTAAAAATTCATACTTAATAATTTATTTATCACTTGTTTATAAGAAAATGAATTTGAAAAATTTAACTCAACGGGATTCGCATCCACGTTCTTCATCTTACAGACGCTATAAAGTATAGAATATGAATGACCACAATCGAAATTTTTAAATGTAATAAATTGCATTTTATACTATTAAAATGATCATTAAAACATAATAAATTATTAAATACTTGAATTCATTCACATTTTCTTATAATTTTCTTGATTAGGTAGGTACGCACGCTCTATACAATATTTATTAAGTATTTAATAATATCTTTGCAGGATAATAATATGTAACATTGTACATATATCTTTCGAAATAAACATTATTTTCTCATAGGTACATTAATTTATTTATTTCTCGTAACATTTTTAAGTTTCGCTATGTTGAAAAGGTGCACCCCATTATGTGGTTCACGACACTGAAATAAAGCAAAAAAAATTTGTATTACTCACCAGCATCTTATCAGTCATCAAGTACGTAACTTAGTTGTCTTCTTAATTTAAATAATTGAGTTCGGTAGTGTGTATTATAAAAATTATAAAAATAATATATCTAAGCTTTTAGCTCGCGGCTTCGCTTGCGTTAGAATTGCCAGAGTACTATCTACTACAACTGAAGACACAATAAATTTCATTCAAATCGGTCCAGCCATTTCAGGTGGACATCAGTCCACCAGTCCACGATAATTGACATACCACAACTTCTCACATCATACATGCTTTGGCCACTTTATACGATCGACGCGAAATGTCCTATCACAGGTCCTATAATTTGTGGTCATAGACGATGGATATTGTGTTAGCAGAGATTTTGAAACAAAGGGAGTTAATCAACAAAGCACTTGCATTCTCCCGTCAGGCCGGTCTATGATGATATTGTAGTTTGAACTTTCAATTATTACTTGACGTTGTAAAGCTGTGAGCCTGTATTTTCAATTACTTGAATAAATTGTAGCACAATAGCGCTTCAGCATCTTTATTACTTTTCGCTAGAAACCAGCTGATCATAAAAGAGATTATAATAATCCTTGCTTATATTATGAAATTGAAATATGAAATATTGGTACGTAAATACAATGTAATATACATTGAGATATTAATACTACGTATGGAGACGACACCGCCTACATCACATATGTTCCACTCAACATAAGCCATATGGCTTATCTGCACTCAGTCGCTTTAGTGCGATGGTCGCGTTCATGTCTTGTTTGTTTTAAAGCAAAAAACCAAGAAACTCATCAAATATGCCCTCGAGTGTGTTCCGATATTGCAGATAAAATTCAAGTAATGCGGCAAAGTGCAAAGAAATAACTTTTCATCGGTAATTAATTAGTTATTAGATAATCATTTTTAAAACTTGGTTCGAGCAAAATTTTTGGCGGGCGCCATTTTGCGTCATTTGTCATAGACTAAAAATTTAAGAAACGGCATTGGGTATGAAAGATGTTTAGATAGTACCTAATATTAGATGACGTAAATTTTTATAGTGGAAAAAAATAATTTTACACATTTAACAAATATTGTACTGTGGATATTATTAATTGAAAAAAGGTTAAATCATGAAAGATGAAAATAAATTACCTATGTATCAATTTTTTTTGTTACATTGATTGGTTTTAATTGAAAAGTTTTTAAATGATAAGTTTATTAATAATTTATTTATTAGATTATTTTTTTTTTGTTAAATTGATTGTTCTTAATTGATAAGTAATAAGTAAGCAAAATATTTGCAAAGTTTCGCCTCTATAGCGGTGAGTCTATGACTCACAAGCCGCCCCGCGCCGCCGCGCTTGCAGCACAGATTTTGTTCGTGGTGTCTCCTCTATACGTAGTAATAATAGCTCAATGGTAATATATTGCTATAAAATTCAATTCCACCATGCGTAGTTCGGTTTTCAGAACTAAGTATACTTTGTATTACTTAAGGGCCCTTAGTAGGTGAAAATGGCAAAATGGACTGTTATCTATGAGCTATAATTGAAAATATTGAAGTTTTTTCGCACTGAAATTTCTAATATGTATTACAGAACGTATGTGTGATGGGATGACTGTTTCCAAAACACAATTGGAAAACTTTTGCTCGATAAAAAAAAATCCTGAAGTTACCTCTAAAATATCATATAAATGCTCATTACAACCGTATTTTACGATAAAAATTCGTATAAAATCACAAATACATAGGTATTTACCTTCTCGATTTCGTGACTGTTTTAGATTTAGAAAATACTAAATATTTTCATTCACTTTTTGATAAAAATGTGAATGGCGCTTACGATTTTTAGTTTCGAGCACGTTTATTCCCTCACCCCTCACCTAAGGCGCGAATAGCTGAATTTTCGCTGACCGCCTAACCCCTCTTAACTATAACTCCTTACTTATTATTAAAACATATTTTACATATTTTAGGTTAATATTATAATAAAAAAATCTGCATGCCTTCCAAAGATTTCCCGTATTTTGCCACCCGCGTAAAACATTGCGATTTTTGGCTCATGTTTGGAATTCCAGAAGTATTACAATTTGGCTTATCTTGCCTACTGAAACCCACAAAGCAAATGAAATTTATTATAAATTCCTTCTCTGTATAGTTGAATCAAGCTTGCTACTTAAAAACACAAAATCATGTGTTTCCTTGATGCTTTTTAAAGATAAAACAGTTATTAGCTTATGCCTTTTTTCTGCTGTTAATATCTATTTCATCATAAAAAGAAAAGTCAGTAATAATACTTACTACATGGTTATCAAAAATGTCATTTTTTGGAATATATAAAAACAGAAGGCTTAAAAAAATAAAAAAATATGTGGAGGTAGGTACAACATGAACATTCCTACATTTAAGATACCTAGTTTTCGAGGAAAAGCGGGTAGAAAATTTTCACAGTATCGAGAGATAACTCGATTGTATCTGAAAATGGTTCGATCTGATATCGATGAAAAATTTATTGGCCGTTTTTGAGATTTAAATCTTTTAAAACTCAATACTGACTTTACTCTTTTAACTGGTTTTTCTTAACCTGTCTAGGTAGTAGTATAAGTAGCTGGTGAAAATTGTTAAAAATATCTCACGATTACAAGGCATTTCAAATTAGTTCGTCACACGAATAAAACATGAAAACAGTACAAAAATTTTACAAAACCACAATAGCTATCTATACTTAGTTGTATTAGAGCAACTCTTAATAAAGTGAAATGTTTTATAAACGTGTTAAAATTAAATATGAACATTTTAGGAACACAACGGCATATAAGCTCATATTATTATCATAATAACTAATATAATTAAATATAATTCATGTACGGTGCAACCGTAGGTACATAAATATAATATAACATATCTACAATGCTAAAACATTTACAAAATAATACCTGGGCTTTAGGGCATGCAGTAGCATAGTAATACACTTATAAAATTAACATTATTATAGAGAGATAAGATAATTCATATATACTTTGCAAATTGTACAGTCGTTTACATATCGAGTACCTACATCACATTCAGATATGATAAAAAAAAATCAAATCTATTGAATGTAACAATTCAACTTAATCCACGAAATTGGACGCCACTTTCAATAAAGCAGCCTTTGATGCACTTTACCGATTTTCTGTGGTGTTTGATCTGTATTTGACCAGCTCGCACCCAATATGCATTGTTTCCAACGAAACCTGCTGCCAAAACGTATTGTCCTATTTTATATAGCTTTCTGATTTTCGCATGCGCTTCAGTCCTTTGATCACGTGTGGGAAGTCGCGCTAATGTGGTATTCGGTAGCTATAAGCTACATACATGTAACAATAGGTACCTCTGTCAATTGATGGAGAGGCGATATAGTAAGTATAGGTACTCAATCACCCTTTTATTATAAACAAATAGCTTACCGCCCGCAGCTTCGCCCGTTTTGTCTTAAACCTATAATTATTATATACTTAAAACCTTCCTCTTGAATCACTCTATCTATGAAAAAAAACCGCATCAAAATCCGTTCGTAGTTTGAAAGATTTAAGCATACAAAGGGACATAGGGACAGAGAAAGCGATTTTGTTTTATACTATGTAGTGATTTGCGTAGCGGGCTTATATATTTCGGTTGACAACGCTACAACGCAAAACATGATGTAACAGAAGAAGCCATTTGTATTGACTTCCCTTAAAAATAACTACGTTAAAAAAACAACTTCAGAAACGGAAAAGTAAAAAATAAAAAAGATCTCTTAAAAATAAAATTTGCTCACCTCGTCCAGCATCTCAGCGAGATGCGGCTGACGTAATTGCACAATCGTTTTGCTGTTGATTCCAGCCACATTGTGCGCTTGCTGCCGGGTGCTCCATATCAGATCGGCCAATAGTTCGCACCATTTCTGTATCGTGTTGACATGAGCCCATATTCTGTACCATCTGGAACCATCCCCACCTATACCATCTCGACCCACCTGTCCCATCTGAACCCACCTGCTTGACTATCTCGTTCAGCATCTCAGCTAGATGAGGTTGGCGCAGTTCCACAATCGTCTTGCTGTTGATACTCAAGCTGTTTGTATTCATACATAATAATAGTTAGTATACAGTGCAGCTTATTTTAATTGGTGGAGATAATTACTGAATGCCACCTTAGACAAAGACATTTTATTTTGTACACGCCTATAAGAGTCTAGGCTACAATACACAATATGATATTGGAGGTACGAACCAGGGTAGAGAGCGATCCGTATTTATGAAATAAGATTTTTGTATTCTGTTTTTATTTAAGTAACCCCCCTAAGTTGATAATTTATTCCTATCTTTATTAGGAGATTATTATCACATAGTTATGTATTGAGTACAGGGTCTACAAATTACAATAACCCACAATATCGCTTTCAGGATTGAATTTGATATGGGTATGACGTCATAACTTGAACTAAAGTATGAAGCCGCTTTAATGCTTGTTTAGGTCGCGTCGGTATTAAAACTAAATATAAAATATCACACATATTGAGATATTTTAGATATAACGAGGGTTCGTTAGGAAAGTTCCCCGATACGATCCGTTGTGTGGGTAATACCTTTCTTGAGCTATCCTCCAGACTGAGCGCTGGAATAACAAGTACAAAACGGACACGGGCAAATCCACCCCGAGTCCCGGATTTGTAACAAAGTGAGGCTTACTCCGTTCACTTCTACATAATATGACCGAAACACTTGGAGCGCAGATGCTTACTGCAGATTTCAAATGTGGTTTCAATTCCTTAGTGTCCCTTTTTCTGCATTTACGGTGCTTTTATAACAGTTTTGTTACTTTAGTTCACATGTTATCTGCATACTATTTGTTCGGTAGTGAATATTACGTGATATTACCGAGTTCCAGAAACGCTTAAGAGGCCGTATCGATTTTAAGAGTGATTTTGACTTGTTTCTTTAATTCTTTAGGAGCTCGTTTAAAAAAACTAACTACTATGTTATATGAAAGTAATGGTATAATTTAAAATTCTCTAGAATATTCGATTGTATAGATCTGCCGTAACAACGTTTGCGCTCCCGTATACAGGGTGTCCCACTGTTGGTATACTAAGCTCAAAGGAGGTTATAGTTTAGCATACGCTGAGTACGTAAAAAATACTTATAAAATTCCAGACGCATTTTTTTTCAAATAGATGAATTCTTAAAACTCTATGTGTATACCCATAACAATCAACACGCCCAACTATGCCACCAGCACGTGAGCTATCGTTTAAGATTATGTTTTCATAGACAAAATGCTCACATTAGAGAAGCGGTATATGCCGGCTGCGCGAAGCTAGAGAAGAAAACATGAATTTTCAGAAAAAAAATAGCAAAAATTTTTTGACGTAATTTTGTTGTTTAAGTATTTTTAACGTGATCAGTGTATGCAAAACTACAACTCCCTTCGCGCTTAGTATACCAATAGTGGGACACCCTGTATAATCTAAAATTCTAGAGAACTTTAAATTATTCCATTTCTTTCATAAAACATATAATATGTATTTTTTTTATTGCAAATTTTTAAGCATTAACCTATCATTTAGTGTGTATTTTTTATTTTTTTTTAGCTCTGTTGTAAGAACTAGAAATTCGACGCCATATACGCATAAAATTTCATCAAAGTAAGGCTATTTTAACTTAGATGTTCTTTGAATTTTTCAATAAAAGTACATAAATTGCCTCGAACATATTTTAGGATGTCTCAGTGTCTTTATTATAGTATATTTTATAAGAAAACTTCTTCTATTAAATTCCGTGTAAAATACAAAGACACGAACGTCCCGCATGGAAAAAATTGAAACACGCCTTAGGTTATTGGCTATTAAACAAACTGGACAATGAATATCAATAAATTGTCTCGAACGTATTTTAGATATTGAATGAATCTTTAATTTAAGATATCATCACACATTGTTACTAATTTAGTTTTGTTAAACGAGCTTCTAAAGAATTACAGAAACAAGTAAAAATCACTCTAAAATCGATAAGGACTCTTAAGTAGAACATTGTAATTTGTCTTCACTTTTTATTTCTTTTTACGTGAGTTGTTATTATAAATTAAGTTTTCCAGTGTGGTTAAGCACAATGCCTTGTCCACTCAAATGGAATGGAAAAAAATTGGAAGTTCTGGCAAGAAATTTTGGGCACTCAAGTCTCAACTGATGAACTTTATGAAACAATTCTCCTTTCATTCTTCCATAACACCTTAATAATTGTGTCAACATAAAATCACGGTGGAAAGTTGAAATGTCGGAATAATATATGAACATTATTTAATTCATTGATAAATCTGCGTATAATAAAATATCAACCACTCGAATATTTTAGTATCGAATTCCTATCAGGCAATCTGTTCAATTATACAGAAACACATTTTACAAATCGCGAACATTCTCGGGTTCTTCGATCAACGCGTAACAAATTTGCTTCAAAATTCAATCAAATAAATACTGAGGTAACAGATCCGCTACAAATGAATTAGCGTTGTCAGCTTTAAAGCATCCGTTATAAATAACGTATAGCTTGCAACAATCCAGAAGCAAGGTACCATTACCGTTTCATTCCAGTTTTACGAGGCGTTAAATCGAACCATACCGAATTGTGATTTGCCGCTTTAGCTTACAGCAATAACGTTGGAGTTTTATGAAAATGTTTTATGCTGGCCACAACATGAGGGTAGTTTGGTATAATATAATAGTATAATATGCTAATTAAGAGGGAATAAATAGCAATAAATACAAAGCTTTGATACTCGATGCCAATTACTGGCAAGCAATTTGCAGTAAATGATGTGAAAACGTGACTCTACGTGTGACGCGATAACAACCGACGCTCTAAATTCTAGTGACAACAATTTAGAGAGGTTTGCAATGGGATTCAGTCGTAGGTTTAATCAATAAATGGATGAAAATAACATATTTTCATTATTTGACTTATAATTTTATATTCAGATAAAAAATGGAGGCCTACTCAGTATGTTAAATTATAAGCTTTCCATGGTTTGGTATAGATGGCGTTGTGAAAAGTATCTAAGAAATGATCCGTGCGCGAGCTTCGAGGAATTAGTGGCTGAGGAAACAGAAGTTCTTTTTTATTTCAATGACATAATAAAAGGATAGTCAGTCATACAAATAGGTAATAGGTAATATAGTTTAAATTATTCATACTAGAATTGTTTAGTTTGTGTAGCAACTACCTACAACTAACAGTAATAATTAAGAAATAAATAGTTAGTAAATCTGGAGTATTGGTAAAAATAGGCTAGCCCTATAAAGAAAATGTATTTCAGGATCGTTTAGTAAGTCGATACCAAACAAATAAATATTTTAACATTATACGTGGAGTTGATATTTAATCAACTTTGTAATATCAAAAATAAGTATTTGCAATATAATGTAAAGAGGATGTTTTGTAAGGAAACATTTTATACAAACACGTAGCATTAAACTTAGGTCCATTAGATAAAAAAAGTTCGTACCTAAAACTACTAAAACAACTTTATACGGCACTTATGTTTACTCTCGAGTTTTCTGCATCTTTGGCTGGCAGTAAAAGCAAACTTATCTGCCAGTTTTTATAATCTATGAGAACGATCCAAATTAGATAAACTTTTTAATTAAAGTACCATCGTTTTCGTAATTGCTACGCCTTGATACTTTTTAGTGATTAAAATAACTGTACCTACTTAAGTTGAATAAATGTATCTTGTGTTTCTTGGTTTATAATTAAAAGACGACATTAAAATTAATTAAGTATAGTGCCAAGGTTCATAAGGAACATATTGATATAAAATTTTAGGATTGTGTCGCTAATATCAGGAAAAAACATGATGAATAATTTATTTCGTCCACTATGCGTGTTATTTAAATAGGTAGTCGATCCTATAAAATAATAATATTTAATTATTTTATTTTTACAAAATTCACAGCAGCAAAAGATAGGTAAAAGCAGCAGATAAATTATGGTTTTAACTTGTAAGATAAGATATTTGCTAAGGATATATTTTGTAAATCGATTTTGACGCTCTCACATTCTTTCAGAAAGCACTCTTTCTTTTTTAGTTATGTACGTTGGATTTTGCTTAAAAACATTTTGATTTCATTTAAAGTTTATATGAATTTCCAATTCCTTAATAATTGATTTAGTTTTGTAATATCTGACATTCTAGAACATGCGATAACAGCAAAAAAAAAAGAGATTATACAGATTAGCAATATTATACAGATTTCTCAAATCATATGGCTATATTTTTATAAACCAAAATCTGCTTACTCCTTGGTCTTTTCTGAAAATCGAATACATATTGCATATCACTGAACTCACTTATGTATTACAGTGTTAATAGTAGGTAAAAAATGCAGTTTTTGTTACTCAATTTAAAATAGATACTTCCAAATATTCATGAAGTACGTGGTTTCGATGTCTAGGTTTTACTTATATTCATAAAAAATAGCAAATCTTTAAAGAAAGTATTATGTAAGCTTAAAGCTTATGTAAATTCTTTTCGCTTACGTATTTTTATATGTGCGATATATCCAGCAATGTAAAGACGATTGAACTCGATTTAGTTGATCGAAATTCGGATCGAACCTACAATGAACGTTACCTAAAACGAACAAGTGAAGGTCCCTCAACTTCGCCTAAATATATATGTTATATTGAACGAAAATACCCAAAAGTTCATATTATACGTTTATATTTTACGATGAAAACAGTATCCGCAAATAATTTTCCATAAATATAGAGCACTTTTGATGAGTTTTTGTGGAATGAAATTGTGGACGGTTGATGGGATAAAAGTCGCATAGGGATTATTATATTTATCCCCAAATTATCTTGGCCTCCTCTTCCAACTTTAATAATGAGATGAAAAATTCAGGAGAATAAGGTAATATTTCAAAATATTTAACATGGCTTCTAACAGATATTAACGTTTTATTTTTAAGATATTTTGATATGTGGAATTTAATATTTCACATTGTTTTGTAGGTATATACTTGTTCATTGTAACAAATCCTTATTTATCTTTTTAATTACTAATTTTTGGAAGTCTACAACCAGAAATAAATGAGGCGATACCGAACAAAAACAATAGGACTTAAAAAGTTAAGTGAATTACCTGATTACCTATACCTACAATAAATAAAATTGAATTTGTGTGTGATTTCAAAATGTGTGTTTTGATTAAAGCTGCTGATATCACATAATGCCCACATCTTTTCTGGCAAGAGCAATATCACAAAAAAAGAAGAAGTACGTCTTCTAAACTGCTATGTGTGTACTAATTTAACACGATACATCAGGTATGATCGGTGGACCAGCTGAATTGAACAAATGAATGAGAACTTTGTAGAACAGCTTATTGGTGTAATTTTATCTGAAAAATTTGAACAAAGTCGCTTGCACAAGTTACAATGTTACAAATAAGCAAGAATAGAAAGCTACACATAAAATAGTCCTAAAAACAGCACAGAAGAAACACCTCACTTTTGATGTTATACATAGGTATACTGTAAAAATATACTTTTATAATTGATATAACAGCCTAATTAGTGTTAATATTGGCTTAAACTCGTGTGATGCGCGACCCAACATTTTGTGGCTCGCCACAGAGACACCGCAACACAACATTAAGTTTACTGTTTCATGCGTAAGACAAGGCGCTTGTGGTAAACTTCAGATACGTTTTAGGGGCTATAAACAAGATTGTTACGTCCTTAACGTTGTTACCCTGTTATTGCCGAGTTAATGTTCGTTCTACTCATACGGGCATATGTGTAATTGCTGACGACAACGATGTTGCTTGAATACATCTCTTGAGGACAGTTTAACATAATGTACGTTGACATACTTGCTTTTATTTTGTGTAAATTTATAGTTCACTTGTACTTGTAAAAGGCCTTACTACTTAGGGATTATTTCTGAAATGTAACAACATCTGTATAATCATTTAAATGTTCATCTAGGATCAAGTACATGCAATGTTCTGGCTGTTATTTAAAAATAAACATATCTGTCAGTTAAAATGACATATAATATATGATAATTTACGTCAAAAATATCAGATAGGCAATCAGAAAGTGGTAAAACCTTTAATATCATACAATAGAGACATTGTAGATTAACACTGATGCGATATTAAAAGATATAATAAACGAGGCAAATGGGAATGTTTCTATTTGATTACTTTTAACAACTTTATTTTTCACCAAATCTGGCATTACTAGTTCTCTGAATAAAAAGCCCTAGTTCACGTGGGTATAAAACAAAATCCTGTTGGTATGCTTACATGAAATGTTAGCTTTATGGGTTTAAATAATAGTCCTCGTATTTTCTAAATACATAACAGTTATTTTACATAATAATTATTATATTTTATGTTATTAATAAGTAAGTACTTTGACTTAACGATAACCTGCTTATAATAAGCTTATTAATGATTAGAAGTGTATAAGAGCGTGATTAATTTGTCAAGATTGAACAAACATTTTAATTGAGAAAATATTATGTAGGTACGTACATAACAAATTTTCCTATTTCATTAATAAAACAGAACTTGGTTGTTTTTATAAGAATTTAATACTAGGTAATCATGTGGTTACATTTACATTTTACACATAGATATCCTTTATTCGTGCATATTCCTTATCGAATAAAGGATACCTCGAGCAAGTAAGCGGATGGTATGCATCAGTGAATCGATTACAACAAGTACTATCTAGATATTTTGCTGAAGAAAATAACGTTCAATTTTCTGAGCGATATACAGCGAATTGCATCATTCCAACCAGGCCGTAGCTCTAAAATGAACGTAAATACTGCCAGTACTTTCCATCTACATCTATTCTCCTGTATAGCCCTCAGGTTATAAAAAATAAACTCGCTTGTAAAAATAATGTTATGAACGGAAAACTGAGCATGCTCATAATGTTATACGCAGATCCAGTATATTTAGAACTAACGCGGGGAAACTTAACAGGGAGAAATGAATATATTTTTCAGTTAATTATTCCAAAGTTTGTTTAGTTTTTGTTCGTAATTTTAAATTTAAACATAAATAATAAGTTCTTTTTTCTACGCCTTACGAATAGATACTTTTAATCGAAATGCCGAAACATCAAACAATCGTTTTTCCAGCAGGGCAATGAGGTTTTATTGTGGGTGGTGCCACCTTTGTCCTCCCTTCTATTTCTACGCCCATGAATGCTTCAATAATAGCAAATAAATATAGAAATATTGTATTATTCTTACGCACAAATTTTACGAATTCTTTATACTTTTTTTCCATTTTTGGTTCAATATAAAATGTAAGGTATTTTATATAAATACAAAAAAAACTATAACTGTTACTAGAATTTGTTTCATAAGAAACTGTGGTCGTCCGAGTTATATGAGTTAATTATGTATCGAATGATAATTGTGCATGTTAATTGAATTAAACCTCTACTTTAATTATTTTTTGTTCAAAAAATCTACCTACTCTTTCATTTTATTTTGGTTTTAAACATGAATATATTTTGTCTAATTCCTAAAATTTAGTGTAGCTATAAATTTTGATAAATGCAAACGGGGTCGCTAGTTTAACATTAAACAAAGTTTTATTTATCTGTACCTGGGAGAATAGCATCTGTCGCGCAGATGAGCGGATTGGGACTTTAAAATTGTACGACAAAATAAAAATTATACGAACTCTACAATAATATTGTTATCTACTTACAAAAATTTCAGTTCAGCGATGAGCAAACTACTTCAGTTCATTTCTGGCCCAAAAAAGTTATATTTTTATTGTAATTTTCATAAAAATGAACATCATAGACAATGATAAGTCGTGGAAGGATTTATGGTATGCTCGATGTTTCATCCATACTAATATTATAAATGCGAAAGTAACTCTGTCTGTCTGTCTGTTACTCTATCACGCCTAAACTACTGAACCAATTTTCATGAAATTTGGTATGGAGATATTTTGATACCCGAGAAAGGACATAGGGCGTTTGTGCACTACAAGGAATTTTACTGTCCGGCATTCCGATTTTTTACGGTCCGGTATGGCACGCCATTAATCTATATACTAGCTTGTGCATTATATGTAATTTTACCGTCCGACATTTCACTTTTCCCTATTCCGGATGGTTTTTTGTTGAATGCCCACTTGCTTGGATTGTACTCTTTTTACTGCATATGCCAATTGAAAGCAAGCTCTTGTTTTACTTTCTTTTAGCTGGCAATGTGATTTGAAAAGTCGGTATTGTTATTTTTATATACATTGACCTATAATTATTATCTAAGTAAGTGTTGGTAAGTTAATAATAATAATAGCTTTAGCTCCTCGTCACCGATTAAAATAAATAAGTGAAACATGCATTTTAAATCTCTTACTGAACTTTACTTTTTATTATAACGAAGTAATATAATATTTCATCTTCTATATTTTTTACTCGTTTCTTGTAAAATGCAAAAACAATCATTTATGATAGCATTATACCGCCAAACTTCCTTGAACTGTACCGCACTGATCCGAGTAAAGACGGACAGGTGCACAAGCCAATTCATCGGTTTTTTCATGCCACACCGGACCGTAAAAAATCGGAA